>JAHLJT010007802.1:35000-143852 GCA_031308135.1 Acheta domesticus
CCCCCCCCCCCCCCCCCCCCCCCCCCCCCCCCCCCCCCCCCCCCCCCCCCCCCCCCCCCCCCCCCCCCCCCCCCCCCCCCCCCCCCCCCCCCCCCCCCCCCCCCCCCCCCCCCCCCCCCCCCCCCCCCCCCCCCCCACCCCCCCCCCCCCCCCCCCCCCCCCCCCCCCCCCCCCCCCCCCCCCCCCCCCCCCCCCCCCCCCCCCCCCCCCCCCCCCCCACCCCCCCCCCCCCCCCCCCCCCCCCCCCCCCCCCCCCCCCCCCCCCCCCCACCCCCCCCCCCCCCCCCCCCCCCCCCCCCCCCCCCCCCCCCCCCCCCCCCCCCCCCCCCCCCCCCACCCCCCCCCCCCCCCCCCCCCCCCCCCCCCCCCCCCCCCCCCCCCCCCCCCCCACCCCCCCCCCCCCCCCCCCCCCCCCCCCCCCCCCCCCCCCCCCCCCCCCCCCCCCCCCCCCCACCCCCACCCCCCCCCCCCCCCCCCCCCCCCACCCCCCCCCCCCCCCCCCCCCCCCCCCCCCCCCCCCCCCCCCCCCCCCCCCCCCCCCCCCCCCCCCCCCCCCCCCCCCCCCCCACCCCCCCCCCCCCCCCCCCCCCCCCCCCCCCCCCCCCCCCCCCCCCCCCCCCCCCCCCCCCCCCCCCCCCCCCCCCCCCCCCCCCCCCCCCCCCCCCCCCCCCCCCCCCCCCCCCCCCCCCCCCCCCCCCACCCCCCCCCCCCCCCCCCCCCCCCCCCCCCCCCCCCCCCCCCCCCCCCCCCCCCCCCCCCCCCCCCCCCCCCCCCCCCCCCCCCCCCCCCCCCCCCCCCCCCCCCCCCACCCCCCCCCCCCCCCCCCCCCCCCCCCCCCCCCCCCCCCCCCCCCCCCCCCCCCCCCCCCCCCCCCCACCCCCCCCCCCCCCCCCCCCCCCCCCCCCCCCCCCCCCCACCCCCCCCCCCCCCCCCCCCCCCCCCCCCCCCCCCCCCCCCCCCCCCCCCCCCCCCCCCCCCCCCCCCCCCCCCCCCCCCCCCCCCCCCCCCCCCCCCCCCCCCCCCCCCCCCCCCCCCCCCCCCCCCCCCCCCCCCCCCCCCCCCCCCCCCCCCCCCCCCCACCCCCCCCCCCCCCCCCCCCCCCCCCCCCCCCCCCCCCCCCCCCCCCCCCCCCCCCCCCCCCCCCCCCCCCCCCCCCCCCCCCCCCCCCCCCCCCCCCCCCCCCCCCCCCCCCCCCCCCCCCCCCCCCCCCCCACCCCCCCCCCCCCCCCCCCCCCCCCCCCCCCCCCCCCCCCCCCCCCCACCCCCCCCCCCCCCCCCCCCCCCCCCCCCCCCCCCCCCCCCCCCCCCCCCCCCCCCCCCCCCCCCCCCCCCCCCCCCCCCCCCCACCCCCCCCCCCCCCCCCCCCCCCCCCCCCCCCCCCCCCCCCCCCCCCCCCCCCCCCCCCCCCCCCCCCCCCCCCCACCCCCCCCCCCCCCCCCCCCCCCCCCCCCCCCCCCCCCCCCCCCCCCCCCCCCCCCCCCCCCCCCCCCCCCCCCCCCCCCCCCCCCCCCCCCCCCCCCCCCCCCCCCCCCCCCCCCCACCCCCCCCCACCCCCCCCCCCCCCCCCCCCCCCCCCCCCCCCCCCCCCCCCCCCCCCCCCCCCCCCCCCCCCCCCCCCCCCCCCCCCCCCCCCCCCCCCCCCCCCCCCCCCCCCCCCCCCCCCCCCCCCCCCCCCCCCCCCCCCCCCCCCCCCCCCCCCCCCCCCCCCCCCCCACCCCCCCCCCCCCCCCCCCCCCCCCCCCCCCCCCCCCCCCCCACCCCCCCCCCCCCCCCCCCCCCCCCCCCCCCCCCCCCCCCCCCCCCCCCCCCCCCCCCCCCCCCCCCCCCCCCCCCCCCCCCCCCCCCCCCCCCCCCCCCCCCCCCCCCCCCCCCCACCCCCCCCCCCCCCCCCCCCCCCCCCCCCCCCCCCCCCCCCCCCCCCCCCCCCCCCCCCCCCCCCCCCCCCCCCCCCCCCCCCCCCCCCCCCCCCCCCCCCCCCCCCCCCCCCCCCCCCCCCCCCCCCCCCCCCCCCCCCCCCCCCCCCCCCCCCCCCCCCCCCCCCCCCCCCCCCCCCCCCCCCCCCCCCCCCCCCCCCCCCCCCCCCCCCCCCCCCACCCCCCCCCCCCCCCCCCCCCCCCCCCCCACCCCCCCCCCCCCCCCCCCCCCCCCCCCCCCCCCCCCCCCCCCCCCCCCCCCCCACCCCCCCCCCCCCCCCCCCCCCCCCCCCCCCCCCCCCCCCCCCCCCCCCCCCCCCCCCCCCCCCCCCCCCCCCCCCCCCCCCCCCCCCCCCCCCCCCCCCCCCCCCCCCCCCCCCCCCCCCCCCCCCCCCCCCCCCCCCCCCCCCCCCCCCCCCCCCCCCCCCCCCCCCCCCCCCCCCCCCCCCCCCCCCCCCCCCCCCCCCCCCCCCCACCCCCCCCCCCCCCCCCCCCCCCCCCCCCCCCCCCCCCCCCCCCCCCCCCCCCCCCCCCCCCCCCCCCCCCCCCCCCCCCCCCCCCCCCCCCCCCCCCCCCCCCCCCCCCCCCCCCCCCCCCCCCCCCCCCCCCCCCCCCCCCCCCCCCCCCCCCCCCCCCCCCCCCCCCCCCCCCCCCCCCCCCCCCCCCCCCCCCCCCCCCCACCCCCCCCCCCCCCCCCCCCCCCCCCCCCCCCCCCCCCCCCCCCCCCCCACCCCCCCCCCCCCCCCCCCCCCCCCCCCCCCCCCCCCCCCCCCCCCCCCCCCCCCCCCCCCCCCCCCCCCCCCACCCCCCCCCCCCCCCCCCCCCCCCCCCCCCCCCCCCCCCCCCCCCCCCCCCCCCCCCCCCCCCCCCCCCCCCCCCCCCCCCCCCCCCCCCCCCCCCCCCCCCCCCCCCCCCCCCCCCCCCCCCCCCCCCCCCCCCCCCACCCCCCCCCCCCCCCCCCCCCCCCCCCCCCCCCCCCCCCCCCCCCCACCCCCCCCCCCCCCCCCCCCCCCCCCCCCCCCCCCCCCCCCCCCCCCCCCCCCCCCCCCCCCCCCCCCCCCCCCCCCCCCCCCCACCCCCCCCCCCCCCCCCCCCCCCCCCCCCCCCCCCCCCCCCCCCCCCCCCCCCCCCCCCCCCCCCCCCCCCCCCCCCCCCCCCCCCCCCCCCCCCCCCCCCCCCCCCCCCCCCCCCCCCCCCCCCCCCCCCCCCCCCCCCCCCCCCCCCCCCCCCCCCCCCCCCCCCCCCCCCCCCCCCCCCCCCCCCCCCCCCCCCCCCCCCCCCCCCCACCCCCCCCCCCCCCCCCCCCCCCCCCCCCCCCCCCCCCCCCCCCCCCCCCCCCCCCCCCCCCCCCCCCCCCCCCCCCCCCCCCCCACCCCCCCCCCCCCCCCCCCCCCCCCCCCCCCCCCCCCCCCCCCCCCCCCCCCCCCCCCCCCCCCCCCCCCCCCCCCCCCCCCCCCCCCCCCCCACCCCCCCCCCCCCCCCCCACCCCCCCCCCCCCCCCCCCCCCCCCCCCCCCCCCCCCCCCCCCCCCCCCCCCCCCCCCCCCCCCCCCCCCCCCCCCCCCCCCCCCCCCCACCCCCCCCCCCCCCCCCCCCCCCCCCCCCCCCCCCCCCCCCCCCCCCCCCCCCCCCCCCCCCCCCCCCCCCCCCCCCCCCCCCCCCCCCCCCCCCCCCCCCCCCCCCCCCCCCCCCCCCCCCCCCCCCCCCCCCCCCCCCCCCCCCCCCCCCCCCCCCCCCCCCCCCCCCCCCCCCCCCCCCCCCCCCACCCCCCCCCCCCCCCCCCCCCCCCCCCCCCCCCCCCCCCCCCCCCCCCCCCCCCCCACCCCCCCCCCCCCCCCCCCCCCCCCCCCCCCCCCCCCACCCCCCCCCCCCCCCCCCCCCCCCCCCCCCCCCACCCCCCCCCCCCCCCCCCCCCCCCCCACCCCCCCCCCCCCCCCCCCCCCCCCCCCCCCCCCCCCCCCCCCCCCCCCCCCCCCCCCCCCCCCCCCCCCCCCCCCCCCCCCCCCCCCCCCCACCCCCCCCCCCCCCCCCCCCCCCCCCCCCCACCCCCCCCCCCCCCCCCCCCCCCCACCCCCCCCCCCCCCCCCCCCCCCCCCCCCCCCCCCCCCCCCCCCCCCCCCCCCCCCCCCCCCCCCCCCCCCCCCCCCCCCCCCCCCCCCCCCCCCCCCCCCCCCCCCCCCCCCCCCCCCCCCCCCCCCCCACCCCCCCCCCCCCCCCCCCCCCCCCCCCCCCCCCCCCCCCCCCCCCCCCCCACCCCCCCCCCCCCCCCCCCCCCCCCCCCCCCCCCCCCCCCCCCCCCCCCCCCCCCCCCCCCCCCCCCCCCCCCCCCCCCCCCCCCCCCCCCCCCCCCCCCCCCCCCCCCCCCCCCCCCCCCCCCCCCCACCCCCCCCCCCCCCCCCCCCCCCCCCCCCCCCCCCCCCCCCCCCCCCCCCCCCCCCCCCCCCCCCCCACCCCCCCCCCCCCCACCCCCCCCCCCCCCCCCCCCCCCCCCCCCCCCCCCCCCCCCCCCCCCCCCCCCCCCCCCCCCCCCCCCCCCCCCCCCCCCCCCCCCCCCCCCCCCCCCCCCCCCCCCCCCCCCCCCCCCCCCCCCCCCCCCCCCCCCCCCCCCCCCCCCCCCCCCCCCCCCACCCCCCCCCCCCCCCCCCCCCCCCCCCCCCCCCCCCCCCCCCCCCCCCCCCCCCCCCCCCCCCCCCCCCCCCCCCCCCCCCCCCCCCCCCCCCCCCCCCCCCCCCCCCCCCCCCCCCCCCCCCCCCCCCCCCCCCCCCCCCCCCCCCCCCCCCCCCCCCCCCCCCCCCCCCCCCCCCCCCCCCCCCCCCCCCCCCCCCCCCCCCCCCCCCCCCCCCCCCCCCCCCCCCCCCCCCCCCCCCCCCCCCCCCCCCCCCCCCCCCCCCCCCCCCCCCCCCCCCCCCCCCCCCCCCCCCCCCCCCCCCCCCCCCCCCCACCCCCCCCCCCCCCCCCCCCCCCCCCCCCCCCCCCCCCCCCCCCCCCCCCCCCCCCCCCCCCCCCCCCCCCCCCCCCCCCCCCCCCCCCCCCCCCCCCCCCCCCCCCCCCCCCCCCCCCCCCCACCCCCCCCCCCCCCCCCCCCCCCCCCCCCCCCCCCCCCCCCCCCCCCCCCCCCCCCCCCCCCCCCCCCCCCCCCCCCCCCCCCCCCCCCCCCCCCCCCCCCCCCCCCCCCCCCCCCCCCCCCCCCCACCCCCCCCCCCCCCCCCCCCCCCCCCCCCCCCCCCCCCACCCCCCCCCCCCCCCCCCCCCCCCCCCCCCCCCCCCCCCCCCCCCCCCCCCCCCCCCCCCCCCCACCCCCCCCCCCCCACCCCCCCCCCCCCCCCCCCCCCCCCCCCCCCCCCCCCCCCCCCCCCCCCCCCCCCCCCCCCCCCCCCCCCCCCCCCCCCCCCCCACCCCCCCCCCCCCCCCCCCCCCCCCCCCCCCCCCCCCCCCCCCACCCCCCCCCCCCCCCCCCCCCCCCCCCCCCCCCCCCCCCCCCCCCCCCCCCCCCCCCCCCCCCCCCCCCCCCCCCCCCCCCCCCCCCCCCCCCCCCCCCCCCCCCCCCCCCCCCCCCCCCCCCCCCCCCCCCCCCCCCCCCCCCCCCCCCCCCCCCCCCCCCCCCCCCCCCCCCCCCCCCCCCCCCCCCCCCCCCCCCCCCCCCCCCCCCCCCCCCCCCCCCCCCCCCCCCCCCCCCCCCCCCCCCCCCCCCCCCCCCCCCCCCCCCCCCCCCCCCCCCCCCCCCCCCCCCCCCCCCCCCCCCCCCCCCCCCCCCCCCCCCCCCCCCCCCCCCCCCCCCACCCCCCCCCCCCCCCCCCCCCCCCCCCCCCCCCCCCCCCCCCCCCCCCCCCCCCCCCCCCCCCCCCCCCCCCCCCCCCCCCCCCCCCCCCCCCCCCCCCCCACCCCCCCCCCCCCCCCCCCCCCCCCCCCCCCCCCCCCCCCCCCCCCCCCCCCCCCCCCCCCCCCCCCCCCCCCCCCCCCCCCCCCCCCCCCCCCCCCCCCCCCCCCCCCCCCCCCCCCCCCCCCCCCCCCCCCCCCCCCCCCCCCCCCCCCCCCCCCCCCCCCCCCCCCCCCCCCCCCCCCCCCCCCCCCCCCCCCCCCCCCCCCCCCCCCCCCCCCCCCCCCCCCCCCCCCCCCCCCCCCCCCCCCCCCCCCCCCCCCCCCACCCCCCCCCCCCCCCCCCCCCCCCCACCCCCCCCCCCCCCCCCCCCCCCCCCCCCCCCCCCCCCCCCCCCCCCCCCCCCCCCCCCCCCCCCCCCCCCCCCCCCCCCCCCCCCCCCCCCCCCCCCCCCCCCCCCCCCCCCCCCCCCCCCCCCCCCCCCCCCCCCCCCCCCCCCACCCCCCCCCCCCCCCCCCCCCCCCCCCCCCCCCCCCCCCCCCCCCCCCCCCCCCCCCCCCCCCCCCCCCCCCCCCCCCCCCCCCCCCCCCCCCCCCCCCCCCCCCCCCCCCCCCCCCCCCCCCCCCCCCCCCCCCCCCCCCCCCCCCCCCCCCCCCCCCCCACCCCCCCCCCCCCCCCCCCCCCCCCCCCCCCCCCCCCCCCCCCCCCCCCCCCCCCCCCCCACCCCCCCCCCCCCCCCCCCCCCCCCCCCCCCCCCCCCCCCCCCCCCCCCCCCCCCCCCCCCCCCACCCCCCCCCCCCCCCCCCCCCCCCCCCCCCCCCCCCCCCCCCCCCCCCCCCCCCCCCCCCCCCCCCCCCCCCCCCCCCCCCCCCCCCCCCCCCCCCCCCCCCCCCCCCCCCCCCCCCCCCCCCCCCCCCCCCCCCCCCCCCCCCCCCCCCCCCCCCCCCCCCCCCCCACCCCCCCCCCCCCCCCCCCCCCCCCCCCCCCCCCCCCCCCCCCCCCCCCCCCCCCCCCCCCCCCCCCCCCCCCCCCCCCCCCCCCCCCCCCCCCCCCCCCCCCCCCCCCCCCCCCCCCCCCCCCCCCCCCCCCCCCCCCCCCACCCCCCCCCCCCCCCCCCCCCCCCCCCCCCCCCCCCCCCCCCCCCCCCCCCCCCCCCCCCCCCCCCCCCCCCCCCCCCCCCCCCCCCCCCCCCCCCCCCCCCCCCCCCCCCCCCCCCCCCCCCCCCCCCCCCCCCCCCCCCCCCCCCCCCCCCCCCCCCCCCCCCCCCCCCCCCCCCCCCCCCCCCCCCCCCCCCCCCCCCCCCCCCCCCCCCCCCCCCCCCCCCCCCCCCCCCCCCCCCCCCCCCCCCCCCCCCCCCCCCCCCCCCCCCCCCCCCCCCCCCCCCCCCCCCCCCCCCCCACCCCCCCCCCCCCCCCCCCCCCCCCCCCCCCCCCCCCCCCCCCCCCCCCCCCCCCCCCCCCCCCCCCCCCCCCCCCCCACCCCCCCCCCCCCCCCCCCCCCCCCCCCCCCCCCCCCCCCCCCCCCCCCCCCCCCCCCCCCCACCCCCCCCCCCCCCCCCCCCCCCCCCCCCCCCCCCCCCACCCCCCCCCCCCCCCCCCCCCCCCCCCCCCCCCCCCCCCCCCCCCCCCCCCCCCCCCCCCCCCCCCCCCCCCCCCCCCCCCCCCCCCCCCCCCCCCCCACCCCCCCCCCCCCCCCCCCCCCCCCCCCCCCCCCCCCCCCCCCCCCCCCCCCCCACCCCCCCCCCCCCCCCCCCCCCCCCCCCCCACCCCCCCCCCCACCCCCCCCCCCCCCCCCCCCCCCCCCCCCCCCCCCCCCCCCCCCCCCCCCCCCCCCCCCCCCCCCCCCCCCCCCCCCCACCCCCCCCCCCCCCCCCCCCCCCCCCCCCCCCCCCCCCCCCCCCCCCCCCCCCCCCCCCCCCCCCCCCCCCCCCCCCCCCCCCCCCCCCCCCCCCCCCCCCCCCCCCCCCCCCCCACCCCCCCCCCCCCCCCCCCCCCCCCCCCCCCCCCCCCCCCCCCCCCCCCCCCCCCCCCCCCCCCCCCCCCCCCCCCCCCCCCCCCCCCCCCCCCCCCCCCCCCCCCCCCCCCCCCCCCCCCCCCCCCCCCCCCACCCCCCCCCCCCCCCCCCCCCCCCCCCCCCCCCCCCCCCCCCCCCCCCCCCCCCCCCCCCCCCCCCCCCCCCCCCCCCCCCCCCCACCCCCCCCCCCCCCCCCCCCCCCCCCCCCCCCCCCCCCCCCCCCCCCCCCCCCCCCCCCCCCCCCCCCCCCCCCCCCCCCCCCCCCCCCCCCCCCCCCCCCCCCCCCCCCCCCCCCCCCCCCCCCCCCCCCCCCCCCCCCCCCCCCCCCCCCCCCCCCCCCCCCCCCCCCCCCCCCCCCCCCCACCCCCCCCCCCCCCCCCCCCCCCCCCCCCCCCCCCCACCCCCCCCCCCCCCCCCCCCCCCCCCCCCCCCCCCCCCCCCCCCCCCCCCCCCCCCCCCCCCCCCCCCCCCCCCCCCCCCCCCCCCCCCCCCCCCCCCCCCCCCCCCCCCCCCCCCCCCCCCCCCCCCCCCCCCCCCCCCCCCCCCCCCCCCCCCCCCCCCCCCCCCCCCCCCCCCCCCACCCCCCCCCCCCCCCCCCCCCCCCCCCCCCCCCCCCCACCCCCCCCCCCCCCCCCCCCCCCCCCCCCCCCCCCCCCCCCCCCCCCCCCCCCCCCCCCCCCCCCCCCCCCCCCCCCCCCCCCCCCCCCCCCCCCCCCCCCCCCCCCCCCCCCCCCCCCCCCCCCCCCCCCCCCCCACCCCCCCCCCCCCCCCCCCCCCCCCCCCCCCCCCCCCCCCCCCCCCCCCCCCCCCCCCCCCCCCCCCCCCCCCCCCCCCCCCCCCCCCCCCCCCCCCCCCCCCCCCCCCCCCCCCCCCCCCCCCCCCCCCCCCCCCCCCCCCCCCCCCCCCCCCCCCCCCCCCCCCCCCCCCCCCCCCCCCCCCCCCCCCCCCCCCCCCCCCCCCCCCCCCCCCCCCCCCCCCCCCCCCCCCCCCCCCCCCCCCCCCCCCCCCCCCCCCCCCCCCCCCCCCCCCCCCCCACCCCCCCCCCCCCCCCCCCCCCCCCCCCCCCCCCCCCCCCCCCCCCCCCCCCCCCCCCCCCCCCCCCCCCCCCCCCCCCCCCCCCCCCCCCCCCCCCCCCCCCCCCCCCCCCCCCCCCCCCCCCCCCCCCCCCCCCCCCCCCCCCCCCCCCCCCCCCCCCCCCCCCCCCCCCCCCCCCCCACCCCCCCCCCCCCCCCCCCCCCCCCCCCCCCCCCACCCCCCCCCCCCCCCCCCCCCCCCCCCCCCCCCCCCCCCCCCCCCCCCCCCCCCCCCCCCCCCCCCCCCCCCCCCCCCCCCCCCCCCCCCCCCCCCCCCCCCCCCCCCCCCCCCCCCCCCCCCCCCCCCCCCCCCCCACCCCCCCCCCCCCCCCCCCCCCCCCCCCCCCCCCCCCCCCCCCCCCCCCCCCCCCCCCCCCCCCCCCCCCCCCCCCCCCCCCCCCCCCCCCCCCCCCCCCCCCCCCCCCCCCCCCCCCCCCCCCCCCCCCCCACCCCCCCCCCCCCCCCCCCCCCCCCCCCCCCCCCCCCCCCCCCCCCCCCCCCCCCCCCCCCCCCCCCCCCCCCCCCCCCCCCCCCCCCCCCCCCCCCCCCCCCCCCCCCCCCCCCCCCCCCCCCCCCCCCCCCCCCCCCCCCCCCCCCCCCCCCCCCCCCCCCCCCCCCCCCCCCCCCACCCCCCCCCCCCCCCCCCCCCCCCCCCCCCCCCCCCCCCCCCCCCCCCCCCCCCCCCCCCCCCCCCCCCCCCCCCCCCCCCCCCCCCCCCCCACCCCCCCCCCCCCCCCCCCCCCCCCCCCCCCCCCCCCCCCCCCACCCCCCCCCCCCCCCCCCCCCCCCCCCCCCCCCCCCCCCCCCCCCCCCCCCCCCCCCCCCCCCCCCCCCCCCCCCCCCCCCCCCCCCCCCCCCCCCCCCCCCCCCCCCCCCCCCCCCCCCCCCCCCCCACCCCCCCCCCCCCCCCCCCCCCCCCCCCCCCCCCCCCCCCCCCCCCCCCCCCCCCCCCCCCCCCCCCCCCCCCCCCCCCCCCCCCCCCCCCCCCCCCCCCCCCCCCCCCCCCCCCCACCCCCCCCCCCCCCCCCCCCCCCCCCCCCCCCCCCCCCCCCCCCCCCCCCCCCCCCCCCCCCCCCCCCCCCCCCCCCCCCCACCCCCCCCCCCCCCCCCCCCCCCCCCCCCCCCCCCCCCCCCCCCCCCCCCCCCCCCCCCCCCCCCCCCCCCCCCCCCCCCCCCCCCCCCCCCCCCCCCCCCCCCCCCCCCCCCCCCCCCCCCCCCCCCCCCCCCCCCCCCCCCCCCCCCCCCCCCCCCCCCCCCCCCCCCCCCCCCCCCCCCCCCCCCCCCCCCCCCCCCCCCCCCCCCCCCCCCCCCCCCCCCCCCCCCCCCCCCCCCCCCCCCCCCCCCCCCCCCCCCCCCCCCCCCCCCCCCCCCCCCCCCCCCCCCCCCCCCCCCCCCCCCCCCCCCCCCCCCCCCCCCCCCCCCCCCCCCCCCCCCCCCCCCCCCCCCCCCCCCCCCCCCCCCCCCCCCCCCCCCCCCCCCCCCCCCCCCCCCCCCCCCCCCCCCCCCCCCCCCCCCCCCCCCCCCCCCCCACCCCCCCCCCCCCCCCCCCCCCCCCCCCCCCCCCCCCCCCCCCCCCCCCCCCCCCCCCCCCCCCCCCCCCCCCCCCCCCCCCCCCCCCCCCCCCCCCCCCCCCCCCCCCCCCCCCCCCCCCCCCCCCCCCCCCCCCCCCCCCCCCCCCCCCCCCCCCCCCCCCCCCCCCCCCCCCCCCCCCCCCCCCCCCCCCCCCCCCCCCCCCCCCCCCCCCCCCCCCCCCCCCCCCCCCCCCCCCCCCCCCCCCCCCCCCCCCCCCCCCCCCCCCCCCCCCCCCCCCCCCCCCCCCCCCCCCCCCCCCCCCCCCCCCCCCCCCCCCCCCCCCCCCCCCCCCCCCCCCCCCCCCCCCCCCCCCCACCCCCCCCCCCCCCCCCCCCCCCCCCCCCCCCCCCCCCCCCCCCCCCCCCCCCCCCCCCCCCCCCCCCCCCCCCCCCCCCCCCCCCCCCCCCCCCCCCCCCCCCCCCCCCCCCCCCCCCCCCCCCCCCCCCCCCCCCCCCCCCCCCCCCCCCCCCCCCCCCCCCCCCCCCCCCCCACCCCCCCCCCCCCCCCCCCCCCCCCCCCCCCCCCCCCCCCCCCCCCCCCCCCCCCCCCCCCCCCCCCCCCCCCCCCCCCCCCCCCCCCCCCCCCCCCCCCCCCCCCCCCCCCCCCCCCCCCCCCCCCCCCCCCCCCCCCCCCCCCCCCCCCCCCCCCCCCCCCCCCCCCCCCCCCCCCCCCCCCCCCCCCCCCCACCCCCCCCCCCCCCCCCCCCCCCCCCCCCCCCCCCCCCCCCCCCCCCCCCCCCCCCCCCCCCCCCCCCCCCCCCCCCCCCCCCCCCCCCCCCCCCCCCCCCCCCCCCCCCCCCCCCCCCCCCCCCCCCCCCCCCCCCCCCCCCCCCCCCCCCCCCCCCCCCCCCCCCCCCCCCCCCCCCCCCCCCCCCCCCCCCCCCCCCCCCCCCCCCCCCCCCCCCCCCCCCCCCCCCCCCCCCCCCCCCCCCCCCCCCCCCCCCCCCCCCCCCCCCCCCCCCCCCCCCCCCCCCCCCCCCCCCCCCCCCCCCCCCCCCCCCCCCCCCCCCCCCCCCCCCCCCCCCCCCCCCCCCCCCCCCACCCCCCCCCCCCCCCCCCCCCCCCCCCCCCCCCCCCCCCCCCCCCCCCCCCCCCCCCCCCCCCCCCCCCCCCCCCCCCCCCCCCCCCCCCCCCCCCCCCCCCCCCCCCCCCCCCCCCCCCCCCCCCCCCCCCCCCCCCCCCCCCCCCCCCCCCCCCCCCCCCCCCCCCCCCCCCCCCCCCCCCCCCCCCCCCCCCCCCCCCCCCCCCCCCCCCCCCCCCCCCCCCCCCCCCCCCCCCCCCCCCCCCCCCCCCCACCCCCCCCCCCCCCCCCCCCCCCCCCCCCCCCCCCCCCCCCCCCCCCCCCCCCCCCCCCCCCCCCCCCCCCCCCCCCCCCCCCCCCCCCCCCCCCCCCCCCCCCACCCCCCCCCCCCCCCCCCCCCCCCCCCCCCCCCCCCCCCCCCCCCCCCCCCCCCCCCCCCCCCCCCCCCCCCCCCCCCCCCCCCCCCCCCCCCCCCCCACCCCCCCCCCCCCCCCCCCCCCCCCCCCCCCCCCCCCCCCCCCCCCCCCCCCCCCCCCCCCCCCCCCCCCCCCCCCCCCCCCCCCCCCCCCCCCCCCCCCCCCCCCACCCCCCCCCCCCCCCCCCCCCCCCCCCCCCCCCCCCCCCCCCCCCCCCCCCCCCCCCCCCCCCCCCCCCCCCCCCCCCCCCCCCCCCCCCCCCCCCCCCCCCCCCCCCCCCCCCCCCCCCCCCCCCCCCCCCCCCCCCCCCCCCCCCCCCCCCCCCCCCCCCCCCCCCCCCCCCCCCCCCCCCCCCCCCCCCCCCCCCCCCCCCCCCCCCCCCCCCCCCCCCCCCCCCCCCCCCCCCCCCCCCCCACCCCCCCCCCCCCCCCCCCCCCCCCCCCCCCCCCCCCCCCCCCCCCCCCCCCCCCCCCCCCCCCCCCCCCCCCCCCCCCCCCCCCCCCCCCCCCCCCCCCCCCCCCCCCCCCCCCCCCCCCCCCCCCCCCCCCCCCCCCCCCCCCCCCCCCCCCCCCCCCCCCCCCCCCCCCCCCCCCCCCCCCCCCCCCCCCCCCCCCCCCCCCCCCCCCCCCCCCCCCCCCCCCCCCCCCCCCCCCCCCCCCCCCCCCCCCCCCCCCCCCCCCCCCCCCCACCCCCCCCCCCCCCCCCCCCCCCCCCCCCCCCCCCCCCCCCCCCCCCCCCCCCCCCCCCCCCCCCCCCCCCCCCCCCCCCCCCCCCCCCCCCCCCCCCCCCCCCCCCCCCCCCCCCCCCCCCCCCCCCCCCCCCCCCCCCCCCCCCCCCCCCCCCCCCCCCCCCCCCCCCCCCCCCCCCCCCCCCCCCCCCCCCCCCCCCCCCCCCCCCCCCCCCCCCCCCCCCCCCCCCCCCCCCCCCCCCCCCCCCCCCCCCCCCCCCCCCCCCCCCCCCCCCCCCCCCCCCCCCCCCCCCCCCCCCCCCCCCCCCCCCCACCCCCCCCCCCCCCCCCCCCCCCCCCCCCCCCCCCCCCCCCCCCCCCCCCCCCCCCCCCCCCCCCACCCCCCCCCCCCCCCCCCCCCCCCCCCCCCCCCCCCCCCACCCCCCCCCCCCCCCCCCCCCCCCCCCCCCACCCCCCCCCCCCCCCCCCCCCCCCCCCCCCCCCCCCCCCCCCCCCCCCCCCCCCCCCCCCCCCCCCCCCCCCCCCCCCCCCCCCCCCCCCCCCCCCCCCCCCCCCCCCCCCCCCCCCCCCCCCCCCCCCCCCCCCCCCCCCCCCCCCCCCCCCCCCCCCCCCCCCCCCCCCCCCCCCCCCCCCCCCCCCCCCCCCCCCCCCCCCCCCCCCCCCCCCCCCCCCCCCCCCCCCCCCCCCCCCCCCCCCCCCCCCCCCCCCCCCCCCCCCCCCCCCCCCCACCCCCCCCCCCCCCCCCCCCCCCCCCCCCCCCCCCCCCCCCCCCCCCCCCCCCCCCCCCCCCCCCCCCCCCCCCCCCCCCCCCCCCCCCCCCCCCCCCCCCCCCCCCCCCCCCCCCCCCCCCCCCCCCCCCCCCCCCCCCCCCCCCCCCCCCCCCCCCCCCCCCCCCCCCCCCCACCCCCCCCCCCCCCCCCCCCCCCCCCCCCCCCCCCCCCCCCCCCCACCCCCCCCCCCCCCCCCCCCCCCCCCCCCCCCCCCCCCCCCCCCCCCCCCCCCCCCCCCCCCCCCCCCCCCCCCCCCCCCCCCCCCCCCCCCCCCCCCACCCCCCCCCCCCCCCCCCCCCCCCCCCCCCCCCCCCCCCCCCCCCCCCCCCCCCCCCCCCCCCCCCCCCCCCCCCCCCCCCCCCCCCCACCCCCCCCCCCCCCCCCCCCCCCCCCCCCCCCCCCCCCCCCCCCACCCCCCCCCCCCCCCCCCCCCCCCCCCCCCCCCCCCCCCCCCCCCCCCCCCCCCCCCCCCCCCCCCCCCCCCCCCCCCCCCCCCCCCCCCCCCCCCCCCCCCCCCCCCCCCCCCCCCCCCCCCCCCCCCCCCCCCCCCCCCCCCCCCCCCCCCCCCCCCCCCCCCACCCCCCCCCCCCCCCCCCCCCCCCCCCCCCCCCCCCCCCCCCCCCCCCCCCCCCCCCCCCCCCCCCCCCCCCCCCCCCCCCCCCCCCCCCCCCCCCCCCCCCCCCCCCCCCCCCCCCCCCCCCCCCCCCCCCCCCCCCCCCCCCCACCCCCCCCCCCCCCCCCCCCCCCCCCCCCCCCCCCCCCCCCCCCCCCCCCCCCCCCCCCCCCCCCCCCACCCCCCCCCCCCCCCCCCCCCCCCCCCCCCCCCCCCCCCCCCCCCCCCCCCCCCCCCCCCCCCCCCCCCCCCCCCCCCCCCCCCCCCCCCCCCCCCCCCCCCCCCCCCCCCCCCCCCCCCCCCCCACCCCCCCCCCCCCCCCCCCCCCCCCCCCCCCCCCCCCCCCCCCCCCCCCCCCCCCCCCCCCCCCCCCCCCCCCCCCCCCCCCCCCCCCCCCCCCCCCCCCCCCCCCCCCCCCCCCCCCCCCCCCCCCCCCCCACCCCCCCCCCCCCCCCCCCCCCCCCCCCCCCCCCCCCCCCCCCCCCCCCCCCCCCCCCCCCCCCCCCCCCCCCCCCCCCCCCCCCCCCCCCCCCCCCCCCCCCCCCCCCCCCCCCCCCCCCCCCCCCCCCCCCCCCCCCCCCCCCCCCCCCCCCCCCCCCCCCCCCCCCCCCCCCCCCCCCCCCCCCCCCCCCCCCCCCCCCCCCCCCCCCCCCCCCCCCCCCCCCCCCCCCCCCCCCCCCCCCCCCCCCCCCCCCCCCCCCCCCCCCCCCCCCCCCCCCCCCCCCCCCCCCCCCCCCCCCCCACCCCCCCCCCCCCCCCCCCCCCCCCCCCCCCCCCCCCCCCCCCCCCCCCCCCCCCCCCCCCCCCCCCCCCCCCCCCCCCCCCCCCCCCCCCCCCCCCCCCCCCACCCCCCCCCCCCCCCCCCCCCCCCCCCCCCCCCCCACCCCCCCCCCCCCCCCCCCCCCCCCCCCCCCCCCCCCCCCCCCCCCCACCCCCCCCCCCCCCCCCCCCCCCCCCCCCCCCCCCCCCCCCCCCCCCCCCCCCCCCCCCCCCCCCCCCCCCCCCCCCCCCCCCCCCCCCCCCCCCCCCCCCCCCCCCCCCCCCCCCCCCCCCCCCCCCCCCCCCCCCCCCCCCCCCCCCCCCCCCCCCCCCCCCCCCCACCCCCCCCCCCCCCCCCCCCCCCCCCCCCCCCCCCCCCCCCCCCCCCCCCCCCCCCCCCCCCCCCCCCCCCCCCCCCCCCCCCCCCCCCCCCCCCCCCCCCCCCCCCCCCCCCCCCCCCCCCCCCCCCCCCCCCCCCCCCCCCCCCCCCCCCCCCCCCCCCCCCCCCCCCCCCCCCCCCCCCCCCCCCCCACCCCCCCCCCCCCCCCCCCCCCCCCCCCCCCCCCCCCCCCCCCCCCCCCCCCCCCCCCCCCCCCCCCCCCCCCCCCCCCCCCCCCCCCCCCCCCCCCCCCCCCCCCCCCCCCCCCCCCCCCCCCCCCCCCCCCCCCCCCCCCCCCCCCCCCCCCCCCCCCCCCCCCCCCCCCCCCCCCCCCCCCCCCCCCCCCCCCCCCCCCCCCCCCCCCCCCCCCCCCCCCCCCCCCCCCCCCCCCCCCCCACCCCCCCCCCCCCCCCCCCCCCCCCCCCCCCCCCCCCCCCCCCCCCCCCCCCCCCCCCCCCCCCCCCCCCCCCCCCCCCCCCCCCCCCCCCCCCCCCCCCACCCCCCCCCCCCCCCCCCCCCCCCCCCCCCCCCCCCCCCCCCCCCCCCCCCCCCCCCCCCCCCCCCCCCCCCCCCCCCCCCCCCCCCCCCCCCCCCCCCCCCCCCCCCCCCCCCCCCCCCCCCCCCCCCCCCCCCCCCCCCCCCCCCCCCCCCCCCCCCCCACCCCCCCCCCCCCCCCCCCCCCCCCCCCCCCCCCCCCCCCCCCCCCCCCCCCCCCCCCCACCCCCCCCCCCCCCCCCCCCCCCCCCCCCCCCCCCCCCCCCCCCCCCCCCCCCCCCCCCCCCCCCCCCCCCCCCCCCCCCCCCCCCCCCCCCCCACCCCCCCCCCCCCCCCCCCCCCCCCCCCCCCCCCCCCCCCCCCCCCCCCCCCCCCCCCCCCCCCCCCCCCCCCCCCCCCCCCCCCCCCCCCCCCCCCCCCCCCCCCCCCCCCCCCCCCCCCCCCCCCCCCCCCCCCCCCCCCCCCCCCCCCCCCCCCCCCCCCCCCCCCCCCCCCCCCCCCCCCCCCCCCCCCCCCCCCCCCCCCCCCCCCCCCCCCCCCCCCCCCCCCCCCCCCCCCCCCCCCCCCCCCCCCCCCCCCCCCCCCCCCCCCCCCCCCCCCCCCCCCCCCCCCCCCCCCCCCCCCCCCCCCCCCCCCCCCCCCCCCCCCCCCCCCCCCCCCCCCCCCCCCCCCCCCCCCCCCCCCCCCCCCCCCCCCCCCCCCCCCCCCCCCCCCCCCCCCCCCCCCCCCCCCCCCCCCCCCCCCCCCCACCCCCCCCCCCCCCCCCCCCCCCCCCCCCCCCCCCCCCCCCCCCCCCCCCCCCCCCCCCCCCCCCCCCCCCCCCCCCCCCCCCCCCCCCCCCCCCCCCCCCCACCCCCCCCCCCCCCCCCCCCCCCCCCCCCCCCCCCCCCCCCCCCCCCCCCCCCCCCCCCCCCCCCCCCCCCCCCCCCCCCCCCCCCCCCCCCCCCCCCCCCCCCCCCCCCCCCCCCCCCCCCCCCCCCCCCCCCCCCCCCCCCCCCCCCCCCCCCCCCCCCCCCCCCCCCCCCCCCCCCCCCCCCCCCCCCCCCCCCCCCCCCCCCCCCCCCCCCCCCCCCCCCCCCCCCCCCCCCCCCCCCCCCCCCCCCCCCCCCCCCCCCCCCCCCCACCCCCCCCCCCCCCCCCCCCCCCCCCCCCCCCCCCCCCCCCCCCCCCCCCCCCCCCCCCCCCCCCCCCCCCCCCCCCCCCCCCCCCCCCCCCCCCCCCCCCCCCCCCCCCCCCCCCCCCCCCCCCCCCCCCCCCCCCCCACCCCCCCCCCCCCCCACCCCCCCCCCCCCCCCCCCCCCCCCCCCCCCCCCCCCCCCCCCCCCCCCCCCCCCCCCCCCCCCCCCCCCCCCCCCCCCCCCCCCCCCCCCCCCCCCCCCCCCCCCCCCCCCCCCCCCCCCCCCCCCCCCCCCCCCCCCCCCCCCCCCACCCCCCCCCCCCCCCCCCCCCCCCCCCCCCCCCCCCCCCCCCCCCCCCCCCCCCCCCCCCCCCCCCCCCCCCCCCCCCCCCCCCCCCCCCCCCCCCCCCCCCCCCCCCCCCCCCCCCCCCCCCCCCCCCCCCCCCCCCCCCCCCCCCCCCCCCCCCCCCCCCCCCCCCCCCCCCCCCCCCCCCCCCCCCCCCCCCCCCCCCCCCCCCCCCCCCCCCCCCCCCCCCCCCCCCCCCCCCCCCCCCCCCCCCCCCCCCCCCCCCCCCCCCCCCCCCCCCCCCCCCCCCCCCCCCCCCCCCCCCCCCCCCCCCCCCCCCCCCCCCCCCCCCCCCCCCCCCCCCCCCCCCCCCCCCCCCCCCCCCCCCCCCCCCCCCCCCCCCCCCCCCCCCCCCCCCCCCCCCCCCCCCCCCCCCCCCCCCCCCCCCCCCCCCCCCCCCCCCCCCCCCCCCCCCCCCCCCCCCCCCCCCCCCCCCCCCCCCCCCCCCCCCCCCCCCCCCCCCCCCCCCCCCCCCCCCCCCCCCCCCCCCCCCCCCCCCCCCCCCCCCCCCCCCCCCCCCCCCCCCCCCCCCCCCCCCCCCCCCCCCCCCCCCCCCCCCCCCACCCCCCCCCCCCCCCCCCCCCCCCCCCCCCCCCCCCCCCCCCCCCCCCCCCCCCCCCCCCCCCCCCCCCCCCCCCCCCCCCCCCCCCCCCCCCCCCCCCCCCCCCCCCCCCCCCCCCCCCCCCCCCCCCCCCCCCCCCCCCCCCCCCCCCCCCCCCCCCCCCCCCCCCCCCCCCCCCCCCCCCCCCCCCCCCCCCCCCCCCCCCCCCCCCCCCCCCCCCCCCACCCCCCCCCCCCCCCCCCCCCCCCCCCCCCCCCCCCCCCCCCCCCCCCCCCCCCCCCCCCCCCCCCCCCCCCCCCCCCCCCCCCCCCCCCCCCCCCCCCCCCCCCCCCCCCCCCCCCCCCCCCCCCCCCCCCCCCCCCCCCCCCCCCCCCCCCCCCCCCCCCCCCCCCCCCCCCCCCCCCCCCCCCCCCCCCCCCCCCCCCCCCCCCCCCCCCCACCCCCCCCCCCCCCCCCCCCCCCCCCCCCCCCCCCCCCCCCCCCCCCCCCCCCCCCCCCCCCCCCCCCCCCCCCCCCCCCCCCCCCCCCCCCCCCCCCCCCCCCCCCCCCCCCCCCCCCCCCCCCCCCCCCCCCCCCCCCCCCCCCCCCCCCCCCCCCCCCCCCCCCCCCCCCCCCCCCCCCCCCCCCCCCCCCCCCCCCCCCCCCCCCCCCCCCCCCCCCCCCCCCCCCCCCCCCCCCCCCCCCCCCCCCCCCCCCCCCCCCCCCCCCCCCCCCCCCCCCCCCCCCCCCCCCCCCCCCCCCCCCCCCCCCCCCCCCCCCCCCCCCCCCCCCCCCCCCCCCCCCCCCCCCCCCCCCCCCCCCCCCCCCCCCCCCCCCCCCCCCCCCCCCCCCCCCCCCCCCCCCCCCCCCCCCCCCCCCCCCCCCCCCCCCCCCCCCCCCCCCCCCCCCCCCCCCCCCCCCCCCCCCCCCCCCCCCCCCCCCCCCCCCCCCCCCCCCCCCCCCCCCCCCCCCCCCCCCCCCCCCCCCCCCCCCCCCCCCCCCCCCCCCCCCCCCCCCCCCCCCCCCCCCCCCCCCCCCCCCCCCCCCCCCCCCCCCCCCCCCCCCCCCCCCCCCCCCCCCCCCCCCCCCCCCCCCCCCCCCCCCCCCCCCCCCCCCCCCCCCCCCCCCCCCCCCCCCCCCCCCCCCCCCCCCCACCCCCCCCCCCCCCCCCCCCCCCCCCCCCCCCCCCCCCCCCCCCCCCCCCCCCCCCCCCCCCCCCCCCCCCCCCCCCCCCCCCCCCCCCCCCCCCCCCCCCCCCCCCCCCCCCCCCCCCCCCCCCCCCCCCCCCCCCCCCCCCCCCCCCCCCCCCCCCCCCCCCCCCCCCCCCCCCCCCCCCCCCCCCCCCCCCCCCCCCCCCCCCCCCCCCCCCCCCCCCCCCCCCCCCCCCCCCCCCCCCCCCCCCCCCCCCCCCCCCCCCCCCCCCCCCCCCCCCCCCCCCCCCCCCCCCCCCCCCCCCCCCCCCCCCCCCCCCCCCCCCCCCCCCCCCCCCCCCCCCCCCCCCCCCCCCCCCCCCCCCCCCCCCCCCCCCCCCCCCCCCCCCCCCCCCCCCCCCCCCCCCCACCCCCCCCCCCCCCCCCCCCCCCCCCCCCCCCCCCCCCCCCCCCCCCCCCCCCCCCCCCCCCCCCCCCCCCCCCCCCCCCCCCCCCCCCCCCCCCCCCCCCCCCCCCCCCCCCCCCCCCCCACCCCCCCCCCCCCCCCCCCCCCCCCCCCCCCCCCCCCCCCCCCCCCCCCCCCCCCCCCCCCCCCCCCCCCCCCCCCCCCCCCCCCCCCCCCCCCCCCCCCCCCCCCCCCCCCCCCCCCCCCCCCCCCCCCCCCCCCCCCCCCCCCCCCCCCCCCCCCCCCCCCCCCCCCCCCCCCCCCCCCCCCCCCCCCCCCCCCCCCCCCCCCCCCCCCCCCCCCCCCCCCCCCCCCCCCCCCCCCCCCCCCCCCCCCCCCCCCCCCCCCCCCCCCCCCCCCCCCCCCCCCCCCCCCCCCCCCCCCCCCCCCCCCCCCCCCCCCCCCCCCCCCCCCCCCCCCCCCCCCCCCCCCCCCCCCCCCCCCCCCCCCCCCCCCCCCCCCCCCCCCCCCCCCCCCCCCCCCCCCCCCCCCCCCCCCCCCCCCCCCCCCCCCCCCCCCCCCCCCCCCCCCCCCCCCCCCCCCCCCCCCCCCCCCCCCCCCCCCCCCCCCCCCCCCCCCCCCCCCCCCCCCCCCCCCCCCCCCCCCCCCCCCCCCCCCCCCCCCCCCCCCCCCCCCCCCCCCCCCCCCCCCCCCCCCCCCCCCCCCCCCCCCCCCCCCCCCCCCCCCCCCCCCCCCCCCCCCCCCCCCCCCCCCCCCCCCCCCCCCCCCCCCCCCCCCCCCCCCCCCCCCCCCCCCCCCCCCCCCCCCCCCCCCCCCCCCCCCCCCCCCCCCCCCCCCCCCCCCCCCCCCCCCCCCCCCCCCCCCCCCCCCCCCCCCCCCCCCCCCCCCCCCCCCCCCCCCCCCCCCCCCCCCCCCCCCCCCCCCCCCCCCCCCCCCCCCCCCCCCCCCCCCCCCCCCCCCCCCCCCCCCCCCCCCCCCCCCCCCCCCCCCCCCCCCCCCCCCCCCCCCCCCCCCCCCCCCCCCCCCCCCCCCCCCCCCCCCCCCCCCCCCCCCCCCCCCCCCCCCCCCCCCCCCCCACCCCCCCCCCCCCCCCCCCCCCCCCCCCCCCCCCCCCCCCCCCCCCCCCCCCCCCCCCCCCCCCCCCCCCCCCCCCCCCCCCCCCCCCCCCCCCCCCCCCCCCCCCCCCCCCCCCCCCCCCCCCCCCCCCCCCCCCCCCCCCCCCCCCCCCCCCCCCCCCCCCCCCCCCCCCCCCCCCCCCCCCCCCCCCCCCCCCCCCCCCCCCCCCCCCCCCCACCCCCCCCCCCCCCCCCCCCCCCCCCCCCCCCCCCCCCCCCCCCCCCCCCCCCCCCCCCCCCCCCCCCCCCCCCCCCCCCCCCCCCCCCCCCCCCCCCCCCCCCCCCCCCCCCCCCCCCCCCCCCCCCCCCCCCCCCCCCCCCCCCCCCCCCCCCCCCCCCCCCCCCCCCCCCCCCCCCCCCCCCCCCCCCCCCCCCCCCCCCCCCCCCCCCCCCCCCCCCCCCCCCCCCACCCCCCCCCCCCCCCCCCCCCCCCCCCCCCCCCCCCCCCCCCCCCCCCCCCCCCCCCCCCCCCCCCCCCCCCCCCCCCCCCCCCCCCCCCCCCCCCCCCCCCCCCCCCCCCCCCCCCCCCCCCCCCCCCCCCCCCCCCCCCCCCCCCCCCCCCCCCCCCCCCCCCCCCCCCCCCCCCCCCCCCCCCCCCCCCCCCCCCCCCCCCCCCCCCCCCCCCCCCCCCCCCCCCCCCCCCCCCCCCCCCCCCCCCCCCCCCCCCCCCCCCCCCCCCCCACCCCCCCCCCCCCCCCCCCCCCCCCCCCCCCCCCCCCCCCCCCCCCCCCCCCCCCCCCCCCCCCCCCCCCCCCCCCCCCCCCCCCCCCCCCCCCCCCCCCCCCCCCCCCCCCCCCCCCCCCCCCCCCCCCCCCCCCCCCCCCCCCCCCCCCCCCCCCCCCCCCCCCCCCCCCCCCCCCCCCCCCCCCCCCCCCCCCCCCCCCCCCCCCCCCCCCCCCCACCCCCCCCCCCCCCCCCCCCCCCCCCCCCCCCCCCCCCCCCCCCCCCCCCCCCCCCCCCCCCCCCCCCCCCCCCCCCCCCCCCCCCCCCCCCCCCCCCCCCCCCCCCCCCCCCCCCCCCCCCCCCCCCCCCCCCCCCCCCCCCCCCCCCCCCCCCCCCCCCCCCCCCCCCCCCCCCCCCCCCCCCCCCCCCCCCCCCCCCCCCCCCCCCCCCCCCCCCCCCCCCCCCCCCCCCCCCCCCCCCCCCCCCCCCCCCCCCCCCCCCCCCCCCCCCCCCCCCCCCCCCCCCCCCCCCCCCCCCCCCCCCCCCCCCCCCCCCCCCCCCCCCCCCCCCCCCCCCCCCCCCCCCCCCCCCCCCCCCCCCCCCCCCCCCCCCCCCCCCCCCCCCCCCCCACCCCCCCCCCCCCCCCCCCCCCCCCCCCCCCCCCCCCCCCCCCCCCCCCCCCCCCCCCCCCCCCCCCCCCCCCCCCCCCCCCCCCCCCCCCCCCCCCCCCCCCCCCCCCCCCCCCCCCCCCCCCCCCCCCCCCCCCCCCCCCCCCCCCCCCCCCCCCCCCCCCCCCCCCCCCCCCCCCCCCCCCCCCCCCCCCCCCCCCCCCCCCCCCCCCCCCCCCCCCCCCCCCCCCCCCCCCCCCCCCCCCCCCCCCCCCCCCCCCCCCCCCCCCCCCCCCCCCCCCCCCCCCCCCCCCCCCCCCCCCCCCCCCCCCCCCCCCCCCCCCCCCCCCCCCCCCCCCCCCCCCCCCCCCCCCCCCCCCCCCCCCCCCCCCCCCCCCCCCCCCCCCCCCCCCCCCCCCCCCCCCCCCCCCCCCCCCCCCCCCCCCCCCCCCCCCCCCCCCCCCCCCCCCCCCCCCCCCCCCCCCCCCCCCCCCCCCCCCCCCCCCCCCCCCCCCCCCCCCCCCCCCCCCCCCCCCCCCCCCCCCCCCCCCCCCCCCCCCCCCCCCCCCCCCCCCCCCCCCCCCCCCCCCCCCCCCCCCCCCCCCCCCCCCCCCCCCCCCCCCCCCCCCCCCCCCCCCCCCCCCCACCCCCCCCCCCCCCCCCCCCCCCCCCCCCCCCCCCCCCCCCCCCCCCCCCCCCCCCCCCCCCCCCCCCCCCCCCCCCCCCCCCCCCCCCCCCCCCCCCCCCCCCCCCCCCCCCCCCCCCCCCCCCCCCCCCCCACCCCCCCCCCCCCCCCCCCCCCCCCCCCCCCCCCCCCCCCCCCCCCCCCCCCCCCCCCCCCCCCCCCCCCCCCCCCCCCCCCCCCCCCCCCCCCCCCCCCCCCCCCCCCCCCCCCCCCCCCCCCCCCCCCCCCCCCCCCCCCCCCCCCCCCCCCCCCCCCCCCCCCCCCCCCCCCCCCCCCCCCCCCCCCCCCCCCCCCCCCCCCCCCCCCCCCCCCCCCCCCCCCCCCCCCCCCCCCCCCCCCCCCCCCCCCCCCCCCCCCCCCCCCCCCCCCCCCCCCCCCCCCCCCCCCCCCCCCCCCCCCCCCCCCCCCCCCCCCCCCCCCCCCCCCCCCCCCCCCCCCCCCCCCCCCCCCCCCCCCCCCCCCCCCCCCCCCCCCCCCCCCCCCCCCCCCCCCCCCCCCCCCCCCCCCCCCCCCCCCCCCCCCCCCCCCCCCCCCCCCCCCCCCCCCCCCCCCCCCCCCCCCCCCCCCCCCCCCCCCCCCCCCCCCCCCCCCCCCCCCCCCCCCCCCCCCCCCCCCCCCCCCCCCCCCCCCCCCCCCCCCCCCCCCCCCCCCCCCCCCCCCCCCCCCCCCCCCCCCCCCCCCCCCCCCCCCCCCCCCCCCCCCCCCCCCCCCCCCCCCCCCCCCCCCCCCCCCCCCCCCCCCCCCCCCCCCCCCCCCCCCCCCCCCCCCCCCCCCCCCCCCCCCCCCCCCCCCCCCCCCCCCCCCCCCCCCCCCCCCCCCCCCCCCCCCCCCCCCCCCCCCCCCCCCCCCCCCCCCCCCCCCCCCCCCCCCCCCCCCCCCCCCCCCCCCCCCCCCCCCCCCCCCCCCCCCCCCCCCCCCCCCCCCCCCCCCCCCCCCCCCCCCCCCCCCCCCCCCCCCCCCCCCCCCCCCCCCCCCCCCCCCCCCCCCCCCCCCCCCCCCCCCCCCCCCCCCCCCCCCCCCCCCCCCCCCCCCCCCCCCCCCCCCCCCCCCCCCCCCCCCCCCCCCCCCCCCCCCCCCCCCCCCCCCCCCCCCCCCCCCCCCCCCCCCCCCCCCCCCCCCCCCCCCCCCCCCCCCCCCCCCCCCCCCCCCCCCCCCCCCCCCCCCCCCCCCCCCCCCCCCCCCCCCCCCCCCCCCCCCCCCCCCCCCCCCCCCCCCCCCCCCCCCCCCCCCCCCCCCCCCCCCCCCCCCCCCCCCCCCCCCCCCCCCCCCCCCCCCCCCCCCCCCCCCCCCCCCCCCCCCCCCCCCCCCCCCCCCCCCCCCCCCCCCCCCCCCCCCCCCCCCCCCCCCCCCCCCCCCCCCCCCCCCCCCCCCCCCCCCCCCCCCCCCCCCCCCCCCCCCCCCCCCCCCCCCCCCCCCCCCCCCCCCCCCCCCCCCCCCCCCCCCCCCCACCCCCCCCCCCCCCCCCCCCCCCCCCCCCCCCCCCCCCCCCCCCCCCCCCCCCCCCCCCCCCCCCCCCCCCCCCCCCCCCCCCCCCCCCCCCCCCCCCCCCCCCCCCCCCCCCCCCCCCCCCCCCCCCCCCCCCCCCCCCCCCCCCCCCCCCCCCCCCCCCCCCCCCCCCCCCCCCCCCCCCCCCCCCCCCCCCCCCCCCCCCCCCCCCCCCCCCCCCCCCCCCCCCCCCCCCCCCCCCCCCCCCCCCCCCCCCCCCCCCCCCCCCCCCCCCCCCCCCCCCCCCCCCCCCCCCCCCCCCCCCCCCCCCCCCCCCCCCCCCCCCCCCCCCCCCCCCCCCCCCCCCCCCCCCCCCCCCCCCCCCCCCCCCCCCCCCCCCCCCCCCCCCCCCCCCCCCCCCCCCCCCCCCCCCCCCCCCCCCCCCCCCCCCCCCCCCCCCCCCCCCCCCCCCCCCCCCCCCCCCCCCCCCCCCCCCCCCCCCCCCCCCCCCCCCCCCCCCCCCCCCCCCCCCCCCCCCCCCCCCCCCCCCCCCCCCCCCCCCCCCCCCCCCCCCCCCCCCCCCCCCCCCCCCCCCCCCCCCCCCCCCCCCCCCCCCCCCCCCCCCCCCCCCCCCCCCCCCCCCCCCCCCCCCCCCCCCCCCCCCCCCCCCCCCCCCCCCCCCCCCCCCCCCCCCCCCCCCCCCCCCCCCCCCCCCCCCCCCCCCCCCCCCCCCCCCCCCCCCCCCCCCCCCCCCCCCCCCCCCCCCCCCCCCCCCCCCCCCCCCCCCCCCCCCCCCCCCCCCCCCCCCCCCCCCCCCCCCCCCCCCCCCCCCCCCCCCCCCCCCCCCCCCCCCCCCCCCCCCCCCCCCCCCCCCCCCCCCCCCCCCCCCCCCCCCCCCCCCCCCCCCCCCCCCCCCCCCCCCCCCCCCCCCCCCCCCCCCCCCCCCCCCCCCCCCCCCCCCCCCCCCCCCCCCCCCCCCCCCCCCCCCCCCCCCCCCCCCCCCCCCCCCCCCCCCCCCCCCCCCCCCCCCCCCCCCCCCCCCCCCCCCCCCCCCCCCCCCCCCCCCCCCCCCCCCCCCCCCCCCCCCCCCCCCCCCCCCCCCCCCCCCCCCCCCCCCCCCCCCCCCCCCCCCCCCCCCCCCCCCCCCCCCCCCCCCCCCCCCCCCCCCCCCCCCCCCCCCCCCCCCCCCCCCCCCCCCCCCCCCCCCCCCCCCCCCCCCCCCCCCCCCCCCCCCCCCCCCCCCCCCCCCCCCCCCCCCCCCCCCCCCCCCCCCCCCCCCCCCCCCCCCCCCCCCCCCCCCCCCCCCCCCCCCCCCCCCCCCCCCCCCCCCCCCCCCCCCCCCCCCCCCCCCCCCCCCCCCCCCCCCCCCCCCCCCCCCCCCCCCCCCCCCCCCCCCCCCCCCCCCCCCCCCCCCCCCCCCCCCCCCCCCCCCCCCCCCCCCCCCCCCCCCCCCCCCCCCCCCCCCCCCCCCCCCCCCCCCCCCCCCCCCCCCCCCCCCCCCCCCCCCCCCCCCCCCCCCCCCCCCCCCCCCCCCCCCCCCCCCCCCCCCCCCCCCCCCCCCCCCCCCCCCCCCCCCCCCCCCCCCCCCCCCCCCCCCCCCCCCCCCCCCCCCCCCCCCCCCCCCCCCCCCCCCCCCCCCCCCCCCCCCCCCCCCCCCCCCCCCCCCCCCCCCCCCCCCCCCCCCCCCCCCCCCCCCCCCCCCCCCCCCCCCCCCCCCCCCCCCCCCCCCCCCCCCCCCCCCCCCCCCCCCCCCCCCCCCCCCCCCCCCCCCCCCCCCCCCCCCCCCCCCCCCCCCCCCCCCCCCCCCCCCCCCCCCCCCCCCCCCCCCCCCCCCCCCCCCCCCCCCCCCCCCCCCCCCCCCCCCCCCCCCCCCCCCCCCCCCCCCCCCCCCCCCCCCCCCCCCCCCCCCCCCCCCCCCCCCCCCCCCCCCCCCCCCCCCCCCCCCCCCCCCCCCCCCCCCCCCCCCCCCCCCCCCCCCCCCCCCCCCCCCCCCCCCCCCCCCCCCCCCCCCCCCCCCCCCCCCCCCCCCCCCCCCCCCCCCCCCCCCCCCCCCCCCCCCCCCCCCCCCCCCCCCCCCCCCCCCCCCCCCCCCCCCCCCCCCCCCCCCCCCCCCCCCCCCCCCCCCCCCCCCCCCCCCCCCCCCCCCCCCCCCCCCCCCCCCCCCCCCCCCCCCCCCCCCCCCCCCCCCCCCCCCCCCCCCCCCCCCCCCCCCCCCCCCCCCCCCCCCCCCCCCCCCCCCCCCCCCCCCCCCCCCCCCCCCCCCCCCCCCCCCCCCCCCCCCCCCCCCCCCCCCCCCCCCCCCCCCCCCCCCACCCCCCCCCCCCCCCCCCCCCCCCCCCCCCCCCCCCCCCCCCCCCCCCCCCCCCCCCCCCCCCCCCCCCCCCCCCCCCCCCCCCCCCCCCCCCCCCCCCCCCCCCCCCCCCCCCCCCCCCCCCCCCCCCCCCCCCCCCCCCCCCCCCCCCCCCCCCCCCCCCCCCCCCCCCCCCCCCCCCCCCCCCCCCCCCCCCCCCCCCCCCCCCCCCCCCCCCCCCCCCCCCCCCCCCCCCCCCCCCCCCCCCCCCCCCCCCCCCCCCCCCCCCCCCCCCCCCCCCCCCCCCCCCCCCCCCCCCCCCCCCCCCCCCCCCCCCCCCCCCCCCCCCCCCCCCCCCCCCCCCCCCCCCCCCCCCCCCCCCCCCCCCCCCCCCCCCCCCCCCCCCCCCCCCCCCCCCCCCCCCCCCCCCCCCCCCCCCCCCCCCCCCCCCCCCCCCCCCCCCCCCCCCCCCCCCCCCCCCCCCCCCCCCCCCCCCCCCCCCCCCCCCCCCCCCCCCCCCCCCCCCCCCCCCCCCCCCCCCCCCCCCCCCCCCCCCCCCCCCCCCCCCCCCCCCCCCCCCCCCCCCCCCCCCCCCCCCCCCCCCCCCCCCCCCCCCCCCCCCCCCCCCCCCCCCCCCCCCCCCCCCCCCCCCCCCCCCCCCCCCCCCCCCCCCCCCCCCCCCCCCCCCCCCCCCCCCCCCCCCCCCCCCCCCCCCCCCCCCCCCCCCCCCCCCCCCCCCCCCCCCCCCCCCCCCCCCCCCCCCCCCCCCCCCCCCCCCCCCCCCCCCCCCCCCCCCCCCCCCCCCCCCCCCCCCCCCCCCCCCCCCCCCCCCCCCCCCCCCCCCCCCCCCCCCCCCCCCCCCCCCCCCCCCCCCCCCCCCCCCCCCCCCCCCCCCCCCCCCCCCCCCCCCCCCCCCCCCCCCCCCCCCCCCCCCCCCCCCCCCCCCCCCCCCCCCCCCCCCCCCCCCCCCCCCCCCCCCCCCCCCCCCCCCCCCCCCCCCCCCCCCCCCCCCCCCCCCCCCCCCCCCCCCCCCCCCCCCCCCCCCCCCCCCCCCCCCCCCCCCCCCCCCCCCCCCCCCCCCCCCCCCCCCCCCCCCCCCCCCCCCCCCCCCCCCCCCCCCCCCCCCCCCCCCCCCCCCCCCCCCCCCCCCCCCCCCCCCCCCCCCCCCCCCCCCCCCCCCCCCCCCCCCCCCCCCCCCCCCCCCCCCCCCCCCCCCCCCCCCCCCCCCCCCCCCCCCCCCCCCCCCCCCCCCCCCCCCCCCCCCCCCCCCCCCCCCCCCCCCCCCCCCCCCCCCCCCCCCCCCCCCCCCCCCCCCCCCCCCCCCCCCCCCCCCCCCCCCCCCCCCCCCCCCCCCCCCCCCCCCCCCCCCCCCCCCCCCCCCCCCCCCCCCCCCCCCCCCCCCCCCCCCCCCCCCCCCCCCCCCCCCCCCCCCCCCCCCCCCCCCCCCCCCCCCCCCCCCCCCCCCCCCCCCCCCCCCCCCCCCCCCCCCCCCCCCCCCCCCCCCCCCCCCCCCCCCCCCCCCCCCCCCCCCCCCCCCCCCCCCCCCCCCCCCCCCCCCCCCCCCCCCCCCCCCCCCCCCCCCCCCCCCCCCCCCCCCCCCCCCCCCCCCCCCCCCCCCCCCCCCCCCCCCCCCCCCCCCCCCCCCCCCCCCCCCCCCCCCCCCCCCCCCCCCCCCCCCCCCCCCCCCCCCCCCCCCCCCCCCCCCCCCCCCCCCCCCCCCCCCCCCCCCCCCCCCCCCCCCCCCCCCCCCCCCCCCCCCCCCCCCCCCCCCCCCCCCCCCCCCCCCCCCCCCCCCCCCCCCCCCCCCCCCCCCCCCCCCCCCCCCCCCCCCCCCCCCCCCCCCCCCCCCCCCCCCCCCCCCCCCCCCCCCCCCCCCCCCCCCCCCCCCCCCCCCCCCCCCCCCCCCCCCCCCCCCCCCCCCCCCCCCCCCCCCCCCCCCCCCCCCCCCCCCCCCCCCCCCCCCCCCCCCCCCCCCCCCCCCCCCCCCCCCCCCCCCCCCCCCCCCCCCCCCCCCCCCCCCCCCCCCCCCCCCCCCCCCCCCCCCCCCCCCCCCCCCCCCCCCCCCCCCCCCCCCCCCCCCCCCCCCCCCCCCCCCCCCCCCCCCCCCCCCCCCCCCCCCCCCCCCCCCCCCCCCCCCCCCCCCCCCCCCCCCCCCCCCCCCCCCCCCCCCCCCCCCCCCCCCCCCCCCCCCCCCCCCCCCCCCCCCCCCCCCCCCCCCCCCCCCCCCCCCCCCCCCCCCCCCCCCCCCCCCCCCCCCCCCCCCCCCCCCCCCCCCCCCCCCCCCCCCCCCCCCCCCCCCCCCCCCCCCCCCCCCCCCCCCCCCCCCCCCCCCCCCCCCCCCCCCCCCCCCCCCCCCCCCCCCCCCCCCCCCCCCCCCCCCCCCCCCCCCCCCCCCCCCCCCCCCCCCCCCCCCCCCCCCCCCCCCCCCCCCCCCCCCCCCCCCCCCCCCCCCCCCCCCCCCCCCCCCCCCCCCCCCCCCCCCCCCCCCCCCCCCCCCCCCCCCCCCCCCCCCCCCCCCCCCCCCCCCCCCCCCCCCCCCCCCCCCCCCCCCCCCCCCCCCCCCCCCCCCCCCCCCCCCCCCCCCCCCCCCCCCCCCCCCCCCCCCCCCCCCCCCCCCCCCCCCCCCCCCCCCCCCCCCCCCCCCCCCCCCCCCCCCCCCCCCCCCCCCCCCCCCCCCCCCCCCCCCCCCCCCCCCCCCCCCCCCCCCCCCCCCCCCCCCCCCCCCCCCCCCCCCCCCCCCCCCCCCCCCCCCCCCCCCCCCCCCCCCCCCCCCCCCCCCCCCCCCCCCCCCCCCCCCCCCCCCCCCCCCCCCCCCCCCCCCCCCCCCCCCCCCCCCCCCCCCCCCCCCCCCCCCCCCCCCCCCCCCCCCCCCCCCCCCCCCCCCCCCCCCCCCCCCCCCCCCCCCCCCCCCCCCCCCCCCCCCCCCCCCCCCCCCCCCCCCCCCCCCCCCCCCCCCCCCCCCCCCCCCCCCCCCCCCCCCCCCCCCCCCCCCCCCCCCCCCCCCCCCCCCCCCCCCCCCCCCCCCCCCCCCCCCCCCCCCCCCCCCCCCCCCCCCCCCCCCCCCCCCCCCCCCCCCCCCCCCCCCCCCCCCCCCCCCCCCCCCCCCCCCCCCCCCCCCCCCCCCCCCCCCCCCCCCCCCCCCCCCCCCCCCCCCCCCCCCCCCCCCCCCCCCCCCCCCCCCCCCCCCCCCCCCCCCCCCCCCCCCCCCCCCCCCCCCCCCCCCCCCCCCCCCCCCCCCCCCCCCCCCCCCCCCCCCCCCCCCCCCCCCCCCCCCCCCCCCCCCCCCCCCCCCCCCCCCCCCCCCCCCCCCCCCCCCCCCCCCCCCCCCCCCCCCCCCCCCCCCCCCCCCCCCCCCCCCCCCCCCCCCCCCCCCCCCCCCCCCCCCCCCCCCCCCCCCCCCCCCCCCCCCCCCCCCCCCCCCCCCCCCCCCCCCCCCCCCCCCCCCCCCCCCCCCCCCCCCCCCCCCCCCCCCCCCCCCCCCCCCCCCCCCCCCCCCCCCCCCCCCCCCCCCCCCCCCCCCCCCCCCCCCCCCCCCCCCCCCCCCCCCCCCCCCCCCCCCCCCCCCCCCCCCCCCCCCCCCCCCCCCCCCCCCCCCCCCCCCCCCCCCCCCCCCCCCCCCCCCCCCCCCCCCCCCCCCCCCCCCCCCCCCCCCCCCCCCCCCCCCCCCCCCCCCCCCCCCCCCCCCCCCCCCCCCCCCCCCCCCCCCCCCCCCCCCCCCCCCCCCCCCCCCCCCCCCCCCCCCCCCCCCCCCCCCCCCCCCCCCCCCCCCCCCCCCCCCCCCCCCCCCCCCCCCCCCCCCCCCCCCCCCCCCCCCCCCCCCCCCCCCCCCCCCCCCCCCCCCCCCCCCCCCCCCCCCCCCCCCCCCCCCCCCCCCCCCCCCCCCCCCCCCCCCCCCCCCCCCCCCCCCCCCCCCCCCCCCCCCCCCCCCCCCCCCCCCCCCCCCCCCCCCCCCCCCCCCCCCCCCCCCCCCCCCCCCCCCCCCCCCCCCCCCCCCCCCCCCCCCCCCCCCCCCCCCCCCCCCCCCCCCCCCCCCCCCCCCCCCCCCCCCCCCCCCCCCCCCCCCCCCCCCCCCCCCCCCCCCCCCCCCCCCCCCCCCCCCCCCCCCCCCCCCCCCCCCCCCCCCCCCCCCCCCCCCCCCCCCCCCCCCCCCCCCCCCCCCCCCCCCCCCCCCCCCCCCCCCCCCCCCCCCCCCCCCCCCCCCCCCCCCCCCCCCCCCCCCCCCCCCCCCCCCCCCCCCCCCCCCCCCCCCCCCCCCCCCCCCCCCCCCCCCCCCCCCCCCCCCCCCCCCCCCCCCCCCCCCCCCCCCCCCCCCCCCCCCCCCCCCCCCCCCCCCCCCCCCCCCCCCCCCCCCCCCCCCCCCCCCCCCCCCCCCCCCCCCCCCCCCCCCCCCCCCCCCCCCCCCCCCCCCCCCCCCCCCCCCCCCCCCCCCCCCCCCCCCCCCCCCCCCCCCCCCCCCCCCCCCCCCCCCCCCCCCCCCCCCCCCCCCCCCCCCCCCCCCCCCCCCCCCCCCCCCCCCCCCCCCCCCCCCCCCCCCCCCCCCCCCCCCCCCCCCCCCCCCCCCCCCCCCCCCCCCCCCCCCCCCCCCCCCCCCCCCCCCCCCCCCCCCCCCCCCCCCCCCCCCCCCCCCCCCCCCCCCCCCCCCCCCCCCCCCCCCCCCCCCCCCCCCCCCCCCCCCCCCCCCCCCCCCCCCCCCCCCCCCCCCCCCCCCCCCCCCCCCCCCCCCCCCCCCCCCCCCCCCCCCCCCCCCCCCCCCCCCCCCCCCCCCCCCCCCCCCCCCCCCCCCCCCCCCCCCCCCCCCCCCCCCCCCCCCCCCCCCCCCCCCCCCCCCCCCCCCCCCCCCCCCCCCCCCCCCCCCCCCCCCCCCCCCCCCCCCCCCCCCCCCCCCCCCCCCCCCCCCCCCCCCCCCCCCCCCCCCCCCCCCCCCCCCCCCCCCCCCCCCCCCCCCCCCCCCCCCCCCCCCCCCCCCCCCCCCCCCCCCCCCCCCCCCCCCCCCCCCCCCCCCCCCCCCCCCCCCCCCCCCCCCCCCCCCCCCCCCCCCCCCCCCCCCCCCCCCCCCCCCCCCCCCCCCCCCCCCCCCCCCCCCCCCCCCCCCCCCCCCCCCCCCCCCCCCCCCCCCCCCCCCCCCCCCCCCCCCCCCCCCCCCCCCCCCCCCCCCCCCCCCCCCCCCCCCCCCCCCCCCCCCCCCCCCCCCCCCCCCCCCCCCCCCCCCCCCCCCCCCCCCCCCCCCCCCCCCCCCCCCCCCCCCCCCCCCCCCCCCCCCCCCCCCCCCCCCCCCCCCCCCCCCCCCCCCCCCCCCCCCCCCCCCCCCCCCCCCCCCCCCCCCCCCCCCCCCCCCCCCCCCCCCCCCCCCCCCCCCCCCCCCCCCCCCCCCCCCCCCCCCCCCCCCCCCCCCCCCCCCCCCCCCCCCCCCCCCCCCCCCCCCCCCCCCCCCCCCCCCCCCCCCCCCCCCCCCCCCCCCCCCCCCCCCCCCCCCCCCCCCCCCCCCCCCCCCCCCCCCCCCCCCCCCCCCCCCCCCCCCCCCCCCCCCCCCCCCCCCCCCCCCCCCCCCCCCCCCCCCCCCCCCCCCCCCCCCCCCCCCCCCCCCCCCCCCCCCCCCCCCCCCCCCCCCCCCCCCCCCCCCCCCCCCCCCCCCCCCCCCCCCCCCCCCCCCCCCCCCCCCCCCCCCCCCCCCCCCCCCCCCCCCCCCCCCCCCCCCCCCCCCCCCCCCCCCCCCCCCCCCCCCCCCCCCCCCCCCCCCCCCCCCCCCCCCCCCCCCCCCCCCCCCCCCCCCCCCCCCCCCCCCCCCCCCCCCCCCCCCCCCCCCCCCACCCCCCCCCCCCCCCCCCCCCCCCCCCCCCCCCCCCCCCCCCCCCCCCCCCCCCCCCCCCCCCCCCCCCCCCCCCCCCCCCCCCCCCCCCCCCCCCCCCCCCCCCCCCCCCCCCCCCCCCCCCCCCCCCCCCCCCCCCCCCCCCCCCCCCCCCCCCCCCCCCCCCCCCCCCCCCCCCCCCCCCCCCCCCCCCCCCCCCCCCCCCCCCCCCCCCCCCCCCCCCCCCCCCCCCCCCCCCCCCCCCCCCCCCCCCCCCCCCCCCCCCCCCCCCCCCCCCCCCCCCCCCCCCCCCCCCCCCCCCCCCCCCCCCCCCCCCCCCCCCCCCCCCCCCCCCCCCCCCCCCCCCCCCCCCCCCCCCCCCCCCCCCCCCCCCCCCCCCCCCCCCCCCCCCCCCCCCCCCCCCCCCCCCCCCCCCCCCCCCCCCCCCCCCCCCCCCCCCCCCCCCCCCCCCCCCCCCCCCCCCCCCCCCCCCCCCCCCCCCCCCCCCCCCCCCCCCCCCCCCCCCCCCCCCCCCCCCCCCCCCCCCCCCCCCCCCCCCCCCCCCCCCCCCCCCCCCCCCCCCCCCCCCCCCCCCCCCCCCCCCCCCCCCCCCCCCCCCCCCCCCCCCCCCCCCCCCCCCCCCCCCCCCCCCCCCCCCCCCCCCCCCCCCCCCCCCCCCCCCCCCCCCCCCCCCCCCCCCCCCCCCCCCCCCCCCCCCCCCCCCCCCCCCCCCCCCCCCCCCCCCCCCCCCCCCCCCCCCCCCCCCCCCCCCCCCCCCCCCCCCCCCCCCCCCCCCCCCCCCCCCCCCCCCCCCCCCCCCCCCCCCCCCCCCCCCCCCCCCCCCCCCCCCCCCCCCCCCCCCCCCCCCCCCCCCCCCCCCCCCCCCCCCCCCCCCCCCCCCCCCCCCCCCCCCCCCCCCCCCCCCCCCCCCCCCCCCCCCCCCCCCCCCCCCCCCCCCCCCCCCCCCCCCCCCCCCCCCCCCCCCCCCCCCCCCCCCCCCCCCCCCCCCCCCCCCCCCCCCCCCCCCCCCCCCCCCCCCCCCCCCCCCCCCCCCCCCCCCCCCCCCCCCCCCCCCCCCCCCCCCCCCCCCCCCCCCCCCCCCCCCCCCCCCCCCCCCCCCCCCCCCCCCCCCCCCCCCCCCCCCCCCCCCCCCCCCCCCCCCCCCCCCCCCCCCCCCCCCCCCCCCCCCCCCCCCCCCCCCCCCCCCCCCCCCCCCCCCCCCCCCCCCCCCCCCCCCCCCCCCCCCCCCCCCCCCCCCCCCCCCCCCCCCCCCCCCCCCCCCCCCCCCCCCCCCCCCCCCCCCCCCCCCCCCCCCCCCCCCCCCCCCCCCCCCCCCCCCCCCCCCCCCCCCCCCCCCCCCCCCCCCCCCCCCCCCCCCCCCCCCCCCCCCCCCCCCCCCCCCCCCCCCCCCCCCCCCCCCCCCCCCCCCCCCCCCCCCCCCCCCCCCCCCCCCCCCCCCCCCCCCCCCCCCCCCCCCCCCCCCCCCCCCCCCCCCCCCCCCCCCCCCCCCCCCCCCCCCCCCCCCCCCCCCCCCCCCCCCCCCCCCCCCCCCCCCCCCCCCCCCCCCCCCCCCCCCCCCCCCCCCCCCCCCCCCCCCCCCCCCCCCCCCCCCCCCCCCCCCCCCCCCCCCCCCCCCCCCCCCCCCCCCCCCCCCCCCCCCCCCCCCCCCCCCCCCCCCCCCCCCCCCCCCCCCCCCCCCCCCCCCCCCCCCCCCCCCCCCCCCCCCCCCCCCCCCCCCCCCCCCCCCCCCCCCCCCCCCCCCCCCCCCCCCCCCCCCCCCCCCCCCCCCCCCCCCCCCCCCCCCCCCCCCCCCCCCCCCCCCCCCCCCCCCCCCCCCCCCCCCCCCCCCCCCCCCCCCCCCCCCCCCCCCCCCCCCCCCCCCCCCCCCCCCCCCCCCCCCCCCCCCCCCCCCCCCCCCCCCCCCCCCCCCCCCCCCCCCCCCCCCCCCCCCCCCCCCCCCCCCCCCCCCCCCCCCCCCCCCCCCCCCCCCCCCCCCCCCCCCCCCCCCCCCCCCCCCCCCCCCCCCCCCCCCCCCCCCCCCCCCCCCCCCCCCCCCCCCCCCCCCCCCCCCCCCCCCCCCCCCCCCCCCCCCCCCCCCCCCCCCCCCCCCCCCCCCCCCCCCCCCCCCCCCCCCCCCCCCCCCCCCCCCCCCCCCCCCCCCCCCCCCCCCCCCCCCCCCCCCCCCCCCCCCCCCCCCCCCCCCCCCCCCCCCCCCCCCCCCCCCCCCCCCCCCCCCCCCCCCCCCCCCCCCCCCCCCCCCCCCCCCCCCCCCCCCCCCCCCCCCCCCCCCCCCCCCCCCCCCCCCCCCCCCCCCCCCCCCCCCCCCCCCCCCCCCCCCCCCCCCCCCCCCCCCCCCCCCCCCCCCCCCCCCCCCCCCCCCCCCCCCCCCCCCCCCCCCCCCCCCCCCCCCCCCCCCCCCCCCCCCCCCCCCCCCCCCCCCCCCCCCCCCCCCCCCCCCCCCCCCCCCCCCCCCCCCCCCCCCCCCCCCCCCCCCCCCCCCCCCCCCCCCCCCCCCCCCCCCCCCCCCCCCCCCCCCCCCCCCCCCCCCCCCCCCCCCCCCCCCCCCCCCCCCCCCCCCCCCCCCCCCCCCCCCCCCCCCCCCCCCCCCCCCCCCCCCCCCCCCCCCCCCCCCCCCCCCCCCCCCCCCCCCCCCCCCCCCCCCCCCCCCCCCCCCCCCCCCCCCCCCCCCCCCCCCCCCCCCCCCCCCCCCCCCCCCCCCCCCCCCCCCCCCCCCCCCCCCCCCCCCCCCCCCCCCCCCCCCCCCCCCCCCCCCCCCCCCCCCCCCCCCCCCCCCCCCCCCCCCCCCCCCCCCCCCCCCCCCCCCCCCCCCCCCCCCCCCCCCCCCCCCCCCCCCCCCCCCCCCCCCCCCCCCCCCCCCCCCCCCCCCCCCCCCCCCCCCCCCCCCCCCCCCCCCCCCCCCCCCCCCCCCCCCCCCCCCCCCCCCCCCCCCCCCCCCCCCCCCCCCCCCCCCCCCCCCCCCCCCCCCCCCCCCCCCCCCCCCCCCCCCCCCCCCCCCCCCCCCCCCCCCCCCCCCCCCCCCCCCCCCCCCCCCCCCCCCCCCCCCCCCCCCCCCCCCCCCCCCCCCCCCCCCCCCCCCCCCCCCCCCCCCCCCCCCCCCCCCCCCCCCCCCCCCCCCCCCCCCCCCCCCCCCCCCCCCCCCCCCCCCCCCCCCCCCCCCCCCCCCCCCCCCCCCCCCCCCCCCCCCCCCCCCCCCCCCCCCCCCCCCCCCCCCCCCCCCCCCCCCCCCCCCCCCCCCCCCCCCCCCCCCCCCCCCCCCCCCCCCCCCCCCCCCCCCCCCCCCCCCCCCCCCCCCCCCCCCCCCCCCCCCCCCCCCCCCCCCCCCCCCCCCCCCCCCCCCCCCCCCCCCCCCCCCCCCCCCCCCCCCCCCCCCCCCCCCCCCCCCCCCCCCCCCCCCCCCCCCCCCCCCCCCCCCCCCCCCCCCCCCCCCCCCCCCCCCCCCCCCCCCCCCCCCCCCCCCCCCCCCCCCCCCCCCCCCCCCCCCCCCCCCCCCCCCCCCCCCCCCCCCCCCCCCCCCCCCCCCCCCCCCCCCCCCCCCCCCCCCCCCCCCCCCCCCCCCCCCCCCCCCCCCCCCCCCCCCCCCCCCCCCCCCCCCCCCCCCCCCCCCCCCCCCCCCCCCCCCCCCCCCCCCCCCCCCCCCCCCCCCCCCCCCCCCCCCCCCCCCCCCCCCCCCCCCCCCCCCCCCCCCCCCCCCCCCCCCCCCCCCCCCCCCCCCCCCCCCCCCCCCCCCCCCCCCCCCCCCCCCCCCCCCCCCCCCCCCCCCCCCCCCCCCCCCCCCCCCCCCCCCCCCCCCCCCCCCCCCCCCCCCCCCCCCCCCCCCCCCCCCCCCCCCCCCCCCCCCCCCCCCCCCCCCCCCCCCCCCCCCCCCCCCCCCCCCCCCCCCCCCCCCCCCCCCCCCCCCCCCCCCCCCCCCCCCCCCCCCCCCCCCCCCCCCCCCCCCCCCCCCCCCCCCCCCCCCCCCCCCCCCCCCCCCCCCCCCCCCCCCCCCCCCCCCCCCCCCCCCCCCCCCCCCCCCCCCCCCCCCCCCCCCCCCCCCCCCCCCCCCCCCCCCCCCCCCCCCCCCCCCCCCCCCCCCCCCCCCCCCCCCCCCCCCCCCCCCCCCCCCCCCCCCCCCCCCCCCCCCCCCCCCCCCCCCCCCCCCCCCCCCCCCCCCCCCCCCCCCCCCCCCCCCCCCCCCCCCCCCCCCCCCCCCCCCCCCCCCCCCCCCCCCCCCCCCCCCCCCCCCCCCCCCCCCCCCCCCCCCCCCCCCCCCCCCCCCCCCCCCCCCCCCCCCCCCCCCCCCCCCCCCCCCCCCCCCCCCCCCCCCCCCCCCCCCCCCCCCCCCCCCCCCCCCCCCCCCCCCCCCCCCCCCCCCCCCCCCCCCCCCCCCCCCCCCCCCCCCCCCCCCCCCCCCCCCCCCCCCCCCCCCCCCCCCCCCCCCCCCCCCCCCCCCCCCCCCCCCCCCCCCCCCCCCCCCCCCCCCCCCCCCCCCCCCCCCCCCCCCCCCCCCCCCCCCCCCCCCCCCCCCCCCCCCCCCCCCCCCCCCCCCCCCCCCCCCCCCCCCCCCCCCCCCCCCCCCCCCCCCCCCCCCCCCCCCCCCCCCCCCCCCCCCCCCCCCCCCCCCCCCCCCCCCCCCCCCCCCCCCCCCCCCCCCCCCCCCCCCCCCCCCCCCCCCCCCCCCCCCCCCCCCCCCCCCCCCCCCCCCCCCCCCCCCCCCCCCCCCCCCCCCCCCCCCCCCCCCCCCCCCCCCCCCCCCCCCCCCCCCCCCCCCCCCCCCCCCCCCCCCCCCCCCCCCCCCCCCCCCCCCCCCCCCCCCCCCCCCCCCCCCCCCCCCCCCCCCCCCCCCCCCCCCCCCCCCCCCCCCCCCCCCCCCCCCCCCCCCCCCCCCCCCCCCCCCCCCCCCCCCCCCCCCCCCCCCCCCCCCCCCCCCCCCCCCCCCCCCCCCCCCCCCCCCCCCCCCCCCCCCCCCCCCCCCCCCCCCCCCCCCCCCCCCCCCCCCCCCCCCCCCCCCCCCCCCCCCCCCCCCCCCCCCCCCCCCCCCCCCCCCCCCCCCCCCCCCCCCCCCCCCCCCCCCCCCCCCCCCCCCCCCCCCCCCCCCCCCCCCCCCCCCCCCCCCCCCCCCCCCCCCCCCCCCCCCCCCCCCCCCCCCCCCCCCCCCCCCCCCCCCCCCCCCCCCCCCCCCCCCCCCCCCCCCCCCCCCCCCCCCCCCCCCCCCCCCCCCCCCCCCCCCCCCCCCCCCCCCCCCCCCCCCCCCCCCCCCCCCCCCCCCCCCCCCCCCCCCCCCCCCCCCCCCCCCCCCCCCCCCCCCCCCCCCCCCCCCCCCCCCCCCCCCCCCCCCCCCCCCCCCCCCCCCCCCCCCCCCCCCCCCCCCCCCCCCCCCCCCCCCCCCCCCCCCCCCCCCCCCCCCCCCCCCCCCCCCCCCCCCCCCCCCCCCCCCCCCCCCCCCCCCCCCCCCCCCCCCCCCCCCCCCCCCCCCCCCCCCCCCCCCCCCCCCCCCCCCCCCCCCCCCCCCCCCCCCCCCCCCCCCCCCCCCCCCCCCCCCCCCCCCCCCCCCCCCCCCCCCCCCCCCCCCCCCCCCCCCCCCCCCCCCCCCCCCCCCCCCCCCCCCCCCCCCCCCCCCCCCCCCCCCCCCCCCCCCCCCCCCCCCCCCCCCCCCCCCCCCCCCCCCCCCCCCCCCCCCCCCCCCCCCCCCCCCCCCCCCCCCCCCCCCCCCCCCCCCCCCCCCCCCCCCCCCCCCCCCCCCCCCCCCCCCCCCCCCCCCCCCCCCCCCCCCCCCCCCCCCCCCCCCCCCCCCCCCCCCCCCCCCCCCCCCCCCCCCCCCCCCCCCCCCCCCCCCCCCCCCCCCCCCCCCCCCCCCCCCCCCCCCCCCCCCCCCCCCCCCCCCCCCCCCCCCCCCCCCCCCCCCCCCCCCCCCCCCCCCCCCCCCCCCCCCCCCCCCCCCCCCCCCCCCCCCCCCCCCCCCCCCCCCCCCCCCCCCCCCCCCCCCCCCCCCCCCCCCCCCCCCCCCCCCCCCCCCCCCCCCCCCCCCCCCCCCCCCCCCCCCCCCCCCCCCCCCCCCCCCCCCCCCCCCCCCCCCCCCCCCCCCCCCCCCCCCCCCCCCCCCCCCCCCCCCCCCCCCCCCCCCCCCCCCCCCCCCCCCCCCCCCCCCCCCCCCCCCCCCCCCCCCCCCCCCCCCCCCCCCCCCCCCCCCCCCCCCCCCCCCCCCCCCCCCCCCCCCCCCCCCCCCCCCCCCCCCCCCCCCCCCCCCCCCCCCCCCCCCCCCCCCCCCCCCCCCCCCCCCCCCCCCCCCCCCCCCCCCCCCCCCCCCCCCCCCCCCCCCCCCCCCCCCCCCCCCCCCCCCCCCCCCCCCCCCCCCCCCCCCCCCCCCCCCCCCCCCCCCCCCCCCCCCCCCCCCCCCCCCCCCCCCCCCCCCCCCCCCCCCCCCCCCCCCCCCCCCCCCCCCCCCCCCCCCCCCCCCCCCCCCCCCCCCCCCCCCCCCCCCCCCCCCCCCCCCCCCCCCCCCCCCCCCCCCCCCCCCCCCCCCCCCCCCCCCCCCCCCCCCCCCCCCCCCCCCCCCCCCCCCCCCCCCCCCCCCCCCCCCCCCCCCCCCCCCCCCCCCCCCCCCCCCCCCCCCCCCCCCCCCCCCCCCCCCCCCCCCCCCCCCCCCCCCCCCCCCCCCCCCCCCCCCCCCCCCCCCCCCCCCCCCCCCCCCCCCCCCCCCCCCCCCCCCCCCCCCCCCCCCCCCCCCCCCCCCCCCCCCCCCCCCCCCCCCCCCCCCCCCCCCCCCCCCCCCCCCCCCCCCCCCCCCCCCCCCCCCCCCCCCCCCCCCCCCCCCCCCCCCCCCCCCCCCCCCCCCCCCCCCCCCCCCCCCCCCCCCCCCCCCCCCCCCCCCCCCCCCCCCCCCCCCCCCCCCCCCCCCCCCCCCCCCCCCCCCCCCCCCCCCCCCCCCCCCCCCCCCCCCCCCCCCCCCCCCCCCCCCCCCCCCCCCCCCCCCCCCCCCCCCCCCCCCCCCCCCCCCCCCCCCCCCCCCCCCCCCCCCCCCCCCCCCCCCCCCCCCCCCCCCCCCCCCCCCCCCCCCCCCCCCCCCCCCCCCCCCCCCCCCCCCCCCCCCCCCCCCCCCCCCCCCCCCCCCCCCCCCCCCCCCCCCCCCCCCCCCCCCCCCCCCCCCCCCCCCCCCCCCCCCCCCCCCCCCCCCCCCCCCCCCCCCCCCCCCCCCCCCCCCCCCCCCCCCCCCCCCCCCCCCCCCCCCCCCCCCCCCCCCCCCCCCCCCCCCCCCCCCCCCCCCCCCCCCCCCCCCCCCCCCCCCCCCCCCCCCCCCCCCCCCCCCCCCCCCCCCCCCCCCCCCCCCCCCCCCCCCCCCCCCCCCCCCCCCCCCCCCCCCCCCCCCCCCCCCCCCCCCCCCCCCCCCCCCCCCCCCCCCCCCCCCCCCCCCCCCCCCCCCCCCCCCCCCCCCCCCCCCCCCCCCCCCCCCCCCCCCCCCCCCCCCCCCCCCCCCCCCCCCCCCCCCCCCCCCCCCCCCCCCCCCCCCCCCCCCCCCCCCCCCCCCCCCCCCCCCCCCCCCCCCCCCCCCCCCCCCCCCCCCCCCCCCCCCCCCCCCCCCCCCCCCCCCCCCCCCCCCCCCCCCCCCCCCCCCCCCCCCCCCCCCCCCCCCCCCCCCCCCCCCCCCCCCCCCCCCCCCCCCCCCCCCCCCCCCCCCCCCCCCCCCCCCCCCCCCCCCCCCCCCCCCCCCCCCCCCCCCCCCCCCCCCCCCCCCCCCCCCCCCCCCCCCCCCCCCCCCCCCCCCCCCCCCCCCCCCCCCCCCCCCCCCCCCCCCCCCCCCCCCCCCCCCCCCCCCCCCCCCCCCCCCCCCCCCCCCCCCCCCCCCCCCCCCCCCCCCCCCCCCCCCCCCCCCCCCCCCCCCCCCCCCCCCCCCCCCCCCCCCCCCCCCCCCCCCCCCCCCCCCCCCCCCCCCCCCCCCCCCCCCCCCCCCCCCCCCCCCCCCCCCCCCCCCCCCCCCCCCCCCCCCCCCCCCCCCCCCCCCCCCCCCCCCCCCCCCCCCCCCCCCCCCCCCCCCCCCCCCCCCCCCCCCCCCCCCCCCCCCCCCCCCCCCCCCCCCCCCCCCCCCCCCCCCCCCCCCCCCCCCCCCCCCCCCCCCCCCCCCCCCCCCCCCCCCCCCCCCCCCCCCCCCCCCCCCCCCCCCCCCCCCCCCCCCCCCCCCCCCCCCCCCCCCCCCCCCCCCCCCCCCCCCCCCCCCCCCCCCCCCCCCCCCCCCCCCCCCCCCCCCCCCCCCCCCCCCCCCCCCCCCCCCCCCCCCCCCCCCCCCCCCCCCCCCCCCCCCCCCCCCCCCCCCCCCCCCCCCCCCCCCCCCCCCCCCCCCCCCCCCCCCCCCCCCCCCCCCCCCCCCCCCCCCCCCCCCCCCCCCCCCCCCCCCCCCCCCCCCCCCCCCCCCCCCCCCCCCCCCCCCCCCCCCCCCCCCCCCCCCCCCCCCCCCCCCCCCCCCCCCCCCCCCCCCCCCCCCCCCCCCCCCCCCCCCCCCCCCCCCCCCCCCCCCCCCCCCCCCCCCCCCCCCCCCCCCCCCCCCCCCCCCCCCCCCCCCCCCCCCCCCCCCCCCCCCCCCCCCCCCCCCCCCCCCCCCCCCCCCCCCCCCCCCCCCCCCCCCCCCCCCCCCCCCCCCCCCCCCCCCCCCCCCCCCCCCCCCCCCCCCCCCCCCCCCCCCCCCCCCCCCCCCCCCCCCCCCCCCCCCCCCCCCCCCCCCCCCCCCCCCCCCCCCCCCCCCCCCCCCCCCCCCCCCCCCCCCCCCCCCCCCCCCCCCCCCCCCCCCCCCCCCCCCCCCCCCCCCCCCCCCCCCCCCCCCCCCCCCCCCCCCCCCCCCCCCCCCCCCCCCCCCCCCCCCCCCCCCCCCCCCCCCCCCCCCCCCCCCCCCCCCCCCCCCCCCCCCCCCCCCCCCCCCCCCCCCCCCCCCCCCCCCCCCCCCCCCCCCCCCCCCCCCCCCCCCCCCCCCCCCCCCCCCCCCCCCCCCCCCCCCCCCCCCCCCCCCCCCCCCCCCCCCCCCCCCCCCCCCCCCCCCCCCCCCCCCCCCCCCCCCCCCCCCCCCCCCCCCCCCCCCCCCCCCCCCCCCCCCCCCCCCCCCCCCCCCCCCCCCCCCCCCCCCCCCCCCCCCCCCCCCCCCCCCCCCCCCCCCCCCCCCCCCCCCCCCCCCCCCCCCCCCCCCCCCCCCCCCCCCCCCCCCCCCCCCCCCCCCCCCCCCCCCCCCCCCCCCCCCCCCCCCCCCCCCCCCCCCCCCCCCCCCCCCCCCCCCCCCCCCCCCCCCCCCCCCCCCCCCCCCCCCCCCCCCCCCCCCCCCCCCCCCCCCCCCCCCCCCCCCCCCCCCCCCCCCCCCCCCCCCCCCCCCCCCCCCCCCCCCCCCCCCCCCCCCCCCCCCCCCCCCCCCCCCCCCCCCCCCCCCCCCCCCCCCCCCCCCCCCCCCCCCCCCCCCCCCCCCCCCCCCCCCCCCCCCCCCCCCCCCCCCCCCCCCCCCCCCCCCCCCCCCCCCCCCCCCCCCCCCCCCCCCCCCCCCCCCCCCCCCCCCCCCCCCCCCCCCCCCCCCCCCCCCCCCCCCCCCCCCCCCCCCCCCCCCCCCCCCCCCCCCCCCCCCCCCCCCCCCCCCCCCCCCCCCCCCCCCCCCCCCCCCCCCCCCCCCCCCCCCCCCCCCCCCCCCCCCCCCCCCCCCCCCCCCCCCCCCCCCCCCCCCCCCCCCCCCCCCCCCCCCCCCCCCCCCCCCCCCCCCCCCCCCCCCCCCCCCCCCCCCCCCCCCCCCCCCCCCCCCCCCCCCCCCCCCCCCCCCCCCCCCCCCCCCCCCCCCCCCCCCCCCCCCCCCCCCCCCCCCCCCCCCCCCCCCCCCCCCCCCCCCCCCCCCCCCCCCCCCCCCCCCCCCCCCCCCCCCCCCCCCCCCCCCCCCCCCCCCCCCCCCCCCCCCCCCCCCCCCCCCCCCCCCCCCCCCCCCCCCCCCCCCCCCCCCCCCCCCCCCCCCCCCCCCCCCCCCCCCCCCCCCCCCCCCCCCCCCCCCCCCCCCCCCCCCCCCCCCCCCCCCCCCCCCCCCCCCCCCCCCCCCCCCCCCCCCCCCCCCCCCCCCCCCCCCCCCCCCCCCCCCCCCCCCCCCCCCCCCCCCCCCCCCCCCCCCCCCCCCCCCCCCCCCCCCCCCCCCCCCCCCCCCCCCCCCCCCCCCCCCCCCCCCCCCCCCCCCCCCCCCCCCCCCCCCCCCCCCCCCCCCCCCCCCCCCCCCCCCCCCCCCCCCCCCCCCCCCCCCCCCCCCCCCCCCCCCCCCCCCCCCCCCCCCCCCCCCCCCCCCCCCCCCCCCCCCCCCCCCCCCCCCCCCCCCCCCCCCCCCCCCCCCCCCCCCCCCCCCCCCCCCCCCCCCCCCCCCCCCCCCCCCCCCCCCCCCCCCCCCCCCCCCCCCCCCCCCCCCCCCCCCCCCCCCCCCCCCCCCCCCCCCCCCCCCCCCCCCCCCCCCCCCCCCCCCCCCCCCCCCCCCCCCCCCCCCCCCCCCCCCCCCCCCCCCCCCCCCCCCCCCCCCCCCCCCCCCCCCCCCCCCCCCCCCCCCCCCCCCCCCCCCCCCCCCCCCCCCCCCCCCCCCCCCCCCCCCCCCCCCCCCCCCCCCCCCCCCCCCCCCCCCCCCCCCCCCCCCCCCCCCCCCCCCCCCCCCCCCCCCCCCCCCCCCCCCCCCCCCCCCCCCCCCCCCCCCCCCCCCCCCCCCCCCCCCCCCCCCCCCCCCCCCCCCCCCCCCCCCCCCCCCCCCCCCCCCCCCCCCCCCCCCCCCCCCCCCCCCCCCCCCCCCCCCCCCCCCCCCCCCCCCCCCCCCCCCCCCCCCCCCCCCCCCCCCCCCCCCCCCCCCCCCCCCCCCCCCCCCCCCCCCCCCCCCCCCCCCCCCCCCCCCCCCCCCCCCCCCCCCCCCCCCCCCCCCCCCCCCCCCCCCCCCCCCCCCCCCCCCCCCCCCCCCCCCCCCCCCCCCCCCCCCCCCCCCCCCCCCCCCCCCCCCCCCCCCCCCCCCCCCCCCCCCCCCCCCCCCCCCCCCCCCCCCCCCCCCCCCCCCCCCCCCCCCCCCCCCCCCCCCCCCCCCCCCCCCCCCCCCCCCCCCCCCCCCCCCCCCCCCCCCCCCCCCCCCCCCCCCCCCCCCCCCCCCCCCCCCCCCCCCCCCCCCCCCCCCCCCCCCCCCCCCCCCCCCCCCCCCCCCCCCCCCCCCCCCCCCCCCCCCCCCCCCCCCCCCCCCCCCCCCCCCCCCCCCCCCCCCCCCCCCCCCCCCCCCCCCCCCCCCCCCCCCCCCCCCCCCCCCCCCCCCCCCCCCCCCCCCCCCCCCCCCCCCCCCCCCCCCCCCCCCCCCCCCCCCCCCCCCCCCCCCCCCCCCCCCCCCCCCCCCCCCCCCCCCCCCCCCCCCCCCCCCCCCCCCCCCCCCCCCCCCCCCCCCCCCCCCCCCCCCCCCCCCCCCCCCCCCCCCCCCCCCCCCCCCCCCCCCCCCCCCCCCCCCCCCCCCCCCCCCCCCCCCCCCCCCCCCCCCCCCCCCCCCCCCCCCCCCCCCCCCCCCCCCCCCCCCCCCCCCCCCCCCCCCCCCCCCCCCCCCCCCCCCCCCCCCCCCCCCCCCCCCCCCCCCCCCCCCCCCCCCCCCCCCCCCCCCCCCCCCCCCCCCCCCCCCCCCCCCCCCCCCCCCCCCCCCCCCCCCCCCCCCCCCCCCCCCCCCCCCCCCCCCCCCCCCCCCCCCCCCCCCCCCCCCCCCCCCCCCCCCCCCCCCCCCCCCCCCCCCCCCCCCCCCCCCCCCCCCCCCCCCCCCCCCCCCCCCCCCCCCCCCCCCCCCCCCCCCCCCCCCCCCCCCCCCCCCCCCCCCCCCCCCCCCCCCCCCCCCCCCCCCCCCCCCCCCCCCCCCCCCCCCCCCCCCCCCCCCCCCCCCCCCCCCCCCCCCCCCCCCCCCCCCCCCCCCCCCCCCCCCCCCCCCCCCCCCCCCCCCCCCCCCCCCCCCCCCCCCCCCCCCCCCCCCCCCCCCCCCCCCCCCCCCCCCCCCCCCCCCCCCCCCCCCCCCCCCCCCCCCCCCCCCCCCCCCCCCCCCCCCCCCCCCCCCCCCCCCCCCCCCCCCCCCCCCCCCCCCCCCCCCCCCCCCCCCCCCCCCCCCCCCCCCCCCCCCCCCCCCCCCCCCCCCCCCCCCCCCCCCCCCCCCCCCCCCCCCCCCCCCCCCCCCCCCCCCCCCCCCCCCCCCCCCCCCCCCCCCCCCCCCCCCCCCCCCCCCCCCCCCCCCCCCCCCCCCCCCCCCCCCCCCCCCCCCCCCCCCCCCCCCCCCCCCCCCCCCCCCCCCCCCCCCCCCCCCCCCCCCCCCCCCCCCCCCCCCCCCCCCCCCCCCCCCCCCCCCCCCCCCCCCCCCCCCCCCCCCCCCCCCCCCCCCCCCCCCCCCCCCCCCCCCCCCCCCCCCCCCCCCCCCCCCCCCCCCCCCCCCCCCCCCCCCCCCCCCCCCCCCCCCCCCCCCCCCCCCCCCCCCCCCCCCCCCCCCCCCCCCCCCCCCCCCCCCCCCCCCCCCCCCCCCCCCCCCCCCCCCCCCCCCCCCCCCCCCCCCCCCCCCCCCCCCCCCCCCCCCCCCCCCCCCCCCCCCCCCCCCCCCCCCCCCCCCCCCCCCCCCCCCCCCCCCCCCCCCCCCCCCCCCCCCCCCCCCCCCCCCCCCCCCCCCCCCCCCCCCCCCCCCCCCCCCCCCCCCCCCCCCCCCCCCCCCCCCCCCCCCCCCCCCCCCCCCCCCCCCCCCCCCCCCCCCCCCCCCCCCCCCCCCCCCCCCCCCCCCCCCCCCCCCCCCCCCCCCCCCCCCCCCCCCCCCCCCCCCCCCCCCCCCCCCCCCCCCCCCCCCCCCCCCCCCCCCCCCCCCCCCCCCCCCCCCCCCCCCCCCCCCCCCCCCCCCCCCCCCCCCCCCCCCCCCCCCCCCCCCCCCCCCCCCCCCCCCCCCCCCCCCCCCCCCCCCCCCCCCCCCCCCCCCCCCCCCCCCCCCCCCCCCCCCCCCCCCCCCCCCCCCCCCCCCCCCCCCCCCCCCCCCCCCCCCCCCCCCCCCCCCCCCCCCCCCCCCCCCCCCCCCCCCCCCCCCCCCCCCCCCCCCCCCCCCCCCCCCCCCCCCCCCCCCCCCCCCCCCCCCCCCCCCCCCCCCCCCCCCCCCCCCCCCCCCCCCCCCCCCCCCCCCCCCCCCCCCCCCCCCCCCCCCCCCCCCCCCCCCCCCCCCCCCCCCCCCCCCCCCCCCCCCCCCCCCCCCCCCCCCCCCCCCCCCCCCCCCCCCCCCCCCCCCCCCCCCCCCCCCCCCCCCCCCCCCCCCCCCCCCCCCCCCCCCCCCCCCCCCCCCCCCCCCCCCCCCCCCCCCCCCCCCCCCCCCCCCCCCCCCCCCCCCCCCCCCCCCCCCCCCCCCCCCCCCCCCCCCCCCCCCCCCCCCCCCCCCCCCCCCCCCCCCCCCCCCCCCCCCCCCCCCCCCCCCCCCCCCCCCCCCCCCCCCCCCCCCCCCCCCCCCCCCCCCCCCCCCCCCCCCCCCCCCCCCCCCCCCCCCCCCCCCCCCCCCCCCCCCCCCCCCCCCCCCCCCCCCCCCCCCCCCCCCCCCCCCCCCCCCCCCCCCCCCCCCCCCCCCCCCCCCCCCCCCCCCCCCCCCCCCCCCCCCCCCCCCCCCCCCCCCCCCCCCCCCCCCCCCCCCCCCCCCCCCCCCCCCCCCCCCCCCCCCCCCCCCCCCCCCCCCCCCCCCCCCCCCCCCCCCCCCCCCCCCCCCCCCCCCCCCCCCCCCCCCCCCCCCCCCCCCCCCCCCCCCCCCCCCCCCCCCCCCCCCCCCCCCCCCCCCCCCCCCCCCCCCCCCCCCCCCCCCCCCCCCCCCCCCCCCCCCCCCCCCCCCCCCCCCCCCCCCCCCCCCCCCCCCCCCCCCCCCCCCCCCCCCCCCCCCCCCCCCCCCCCCCCCCCCCCCCCCCCCCCCCCCCCCCCCCCCCCCCCCCCCCCCCCCCCCCCCCCCCCCCCCCCCCCCCCCCCCCCCCCCCCCCCCCCCCCCCCCCCCCCCCCCCCCCCCCCCCCCCCCCCCCCCCCCCCCCCCCCCCCCCCCCCCCCCCCCCCCCCCCCCCCCCCCCCCCCCCCCCCCCCCCCCCCCCCCCCCCCCCCCCCCCCCCCCCCCCCCCCCCCCCCCCCCCCCCCCCCCCCCCCCCCCCCCCCCCCCCCCCCCCCCCCCCCCCCCCCCCCCCCCCCCCCCCCCCCCCCCCCCCCCCCCCCCCCCCCCCCCCCCCCCCCCCCCCCCCCCCCCCCCCCCCCCCCCCCCCCCCCCCCCCCCCCCCCCCCCCCCCCCCCCCCCCCCCCCCCCCCCCCCCCCCCCCCCCCCCCCCCCCCCCCCCCCCCCCCCCCCCCCCCCCCCCCCCCCCCCCCCCCCCCCCCCCCCCCCCCCCCCCCCCCCCCCCCCCCCCCCCCCCCCCCCCCCCCCCCCCCCCCCCCCCCCCCCCCCCCCCCCCCCCCCCCCCCCCCCCCCCCCCCCCCCCCCCCCCCCCCCCCCCCCCCCCCCCCCCCCCCCCCCCCCCCCCCCCCCCCCCCCCCCCCCCCCCCCCCCCCCCCCCCCCCCCCCCCCCCCCCCCCCCCCCCCCCCCCCCCCCCCCCCCCCCCCCCCCCCCCCCCCCCCCCCCCCCCCCCCCCCCCCCCCCCCCCCCCCCCCCCCCCCCCCCCCCCCCCCCCCCCCCCCCCCCCCCCCCCCCCCCCCCCCCCCCCCCCCCCCCCCCCCCCCCCCCCCCCCCCCCCCCCCCCCCCCCCCCCCCCCCCCCCCCCCCCCCCCCCCCCCCCCCCCCCCCCCCCCCCCCCCCCCCCCCCCCCCCCCCCCCCCCCCCCCCCCCCCCCCCCCCCCCCCCCCCCCCCCCCCCCCCCCCCCCCCCCCCCCCCCCCCCCCCCCCCCCCCCCCCCCCCCCCCCCCCCCCCCCCCCCCCCCCCCCCCCCCCCCCCCCCCCCCCCCCCCCCCCCCCCCCCCCCCCCCCCCCCCCCCCCCCCCCCCCCCCCCCCCCCCCCCCCCCCCCCCCCCCCCCCCCCCCCCCCCCCCCCCCCCCCCCCCCCCCCCCCCCCCCCCCCCCCCCCCCCCCCCCCCCCCCCCCCCCCCCCCCCCCCCCCCCCCCCCCCCCCCCCCCCCCCCCCCCCCCCCCCCCCCCCCCCCCCCCCCCCCCCCCCCCCCCCCCCCCCCCCCCCCCCCCCCCCCCCCCCCCCCCCCCCCCCCCCCCCCCCCCCCCCCCCCCCCCCCCCCCCCCCCCCCCCCCCCCCCCCCCCCCCCCCCCCCCCCCCCCCCCCCCCCCCCCCCCCCCCCCCCCCCCCCCCCCCCCCCCCCCCCCCCCCCCCCCCCCCCCCCCCCCCCCCCCCCCCCCCCCCCCCCCCCCCCCCCCCCCCCCCCCCCCCCCCCCCCCCCCCCCCCCCCCCCCCCCCCCCCCCCCCCCCCCCCCCCCCCCCCCCCCCCCCCCCCCCCCCCCCCCCCCCCCCCCCCCCCCCCCCCCCCCCCCCCCCCCCCCCCCCCCCCCCCCCCCCCCCCCCCCCCCCCCCCCCCCCCCCCCCCCCCCCCCCCCCCCCCCCCCCCCCCCCCCCCCCCCCCCCCCCCCCCCCCCCCCCCCCCCCCCCCCCCCCCCCCCCCCCCCCCCCCCCCCCCCCCCCCCCCCCCCCCCCCCCCCCCCCCCCCCCCCCCCCCCCCCCCCCCCCCCCCCCCCCCCCCCCCCCCCCCCCCCCCCCCCCCCCCCCCCCCCCCCCCCCCCCCCCCCCCCCCCCCCCCCCCCCCCCCCCCCCCCCCCCCCCCCCCCCCCCCCCCCCCCCCCCCCCCCCCCCCCCCCCCCCCCCCCCCCCCCCCCCCCCCCCCCCCCCCCCCCCCCCCCCCCCCCCCCCCCCCCCCCCCCCCCCCCCCCCCCCCCCCCCCCCCCCCCCCCCCCCCCCCCCCCCCCCCCCCCCCCCCCCCCCCCCCCCCCCCCCCCCCCCCCCCCCCCCCCCCCCCCCCCCCCCCCCCCCCCCCCCCCCCCCCCCCCCCCCCCCCCCCCCCCCCCCCCCCCCCCCCCCCCCCCCCCCCCCCCCCCCCCCCCCCCCCCCCCCCCCCCCCCCCCCCCCCCCCCCCCCCCCCCCCCCCCCCCCCCCCCCCCCCCCCCCCCCCCCCCCCCCCCCCCCCCCCCCCCCCCCCCCCCCCCCCCCCCCCCCCCCCCCCCCCCCCCCCCCCCCCCCCCCCCCCCCCCCCCCCCCCCCCCCCCCCCCCCCCCCCCCCCCCCCCCCCCCCCCCCCCCCCCCCCCCCCCCCCCCCCCCCCCCCCCCCCCCCCCCCCCCCCCCCCCCCCCCCCCCCCCCCCCCCCCCCCCCCCCCCCCCCCCCCCCCCCCCCCCCCCCCCCCCCCCCCCCCCCCCCCCCCCCCCCCCCCCCCCCCCCCCCCCCCCCCCCCCCCCCCCCCCCCCCCCCCCCCCCCCCCCCCCCCCCCCCCCCCCCCCCCCCCCCCCCCCCCCCCCCCCCCCCCCCCCCCCCCCCCCCCCCCCCCCCCCCCCCCCCCCCCCCCCCCCCCCCCCCCCCCCCCCCCCCCCCCCCCCCCCCCCCCCCCCCCCCCCCCCCCCCCCCCCCCCCCCCCCCCCCCCCCCCCCCCCCCCCCCCCCCCCCCCCCCCCCCCCCCCCCCCCCCCCCCCCCCCCCCCCCCCCCCCCCCCCCCCCCCCCCCCCCCCCCCCCCCCCCCCCCCCCCCCCCCCCCCCCCCCCCCCCCCCCCCCCCCCCCCCCCCCCCCCCCCCCCCCCCCCCCCCCCCCCCCCCCCCCCCCCCCCCCCCCCCCCCCCCCCCCCCCCCCCCCCCCCCCCCCCCCCCCCCCCCCCCCCCCCCCCCCCCCCCCCCCCCCCCCCCCCCCCCCCCCCCCCCCCCCCCCCCCCCCCCCCCCCCCCCCCCCCCCCCCCCCCCCCCCCCCCCCCCCCCCCCCCCCCCCCCCCCCCCCCCCCCCCCCCCCCCCCCCCCCCCCCCCCCCCCCCCCCCCCCCCCCCCCCCCCCCCCCCCCCCCCCCCCCCCCCCCCCCCCCCCCCCCCCCCCCCCCCCCCCCCCCCCCCCCCCCCCCCCCCCCCCCCCCCCCCCCCCCCCCCCCCCCCCCCCCCCCCCCCCCCCCCCCCCCCCCCCCCCCCCCCCCCCCCCCCCCCCCCCCCCCCCCCCCCCCCCCCCCCCCCCCCCCCCCCCCCCCCCCCCCCCCCCCCCCCCCCCCCCCCCCCCCCCCCCCCCCCCCCCCCCCCCCCCCCCCCCCCCCCCCCCCCCCCCCCCCCCCCCCCCCCCCCCCCCCCCCCCCCCCCCCCCCCCCCCCCCCCCCCCCCCCCCCCCCCCCCCCCCCCCCCCCCCCCCCCCCCCCCCCCCCCCCCCCCCCCCCCCCCCCCCCCCCCCCCCCCCCCCCCCCCCCCCCCCCCCCCCCCCCCCCCCCCCCCCCCCCCCCCCCCCCCCCCCCCCCCCCCCCCCCCCCCCCCCCCCCCCCCCCCCCCCCCCCCCCCCCCCCCCCCCCCCCCCCCCCCCCCCCCCCCCCCCCCCCCCCCCCCCCCCCCCCCCCCCCCCCCCCCCCCCCCCCCCCCCCCCCCCCCCCCCCCCCCCCCCCCCCCCCCCCCCCCCCCCCCCCCCCCCCCCCCCCCCCCCCCCCCCCCCCCCCCCCCCCCCCCCCCCCCCCCCCCCCCCCCCCCCCCCCCCCCCCCCCCCCCCCCCCCCCCCCCCCCCCCCCCCCCCCCCCCCCCCCCCCCCCCCCCCCCCCCCCCCCCCCCCCCCCCCCCCCCCCCCCCCCCCCCCCCCCCCCCCCCCCCCCCCCCCCCCCCCCCCCCCCCCCCCCCCCCCCCCCCCCCCCCCCCCCCCCCCCCCCCCCCCCCCCCCCCCCCCCCCCCCCCCCCCCCCCCCCCCCCCCCCCCCCCCCCCCCCCCCCCCCCCCCCCCCCCCCCCCCCCCCCCCCCCCCCCCCCCCCCCCCCCCCCCCCCCCCCCCCCCCCCCCCCCCCCCCCCCCCCCCCCCCCCCCCCCCCCCCCCCCCCCCCCCCCCCCCCCCCCCCCCCCCCCCCCCCCCCCCCCCCCCCCCCCCCCCCCCCCCCCCCCCCCCCCCCCCCCCCCCCCCCCCCCCCCCCCCCCCCCCCCCCCCCCCCCCCCCCCCCCCCCCCCCCCCCCCCCCCCCCCCCCCCCCCCCCCCCCCCCCCCCCCCCCCCCCCCCCCCCCCCCCCCCCCCCCCCCCCCCCCCCCCCCCCCCCCCCCCCCCCCCCCCCCCCCCCCCCCCCCCCCCCCCCCCCCCCCCCCCCCCCCCCCCCCCCCCCCCCCCCCCCCCCCCCCCCCCCCCCCCCCCCCCCCCCCCCCCCCCCCCCCCCCCCCCCCCCCCCCCCCCCCCCCCCCCCCCCCCCCCCCCCCCCCCCCCCCCCCCCCCCCCCCCCCCCCCCCCCCCCCCCCCCCCCCCCCCCCCCCCCCCCCCCCCCCCCCCCCCCCCCCCCCCCCCCCCCCCCCCCCCCCCCCCCCCCCCCCCCCCCCCCCCCCCCCCCCCCCCCCCCCCCCCCCCCCCCCCCCCCCCCCCCCCCCCCCCCCCCCCCCCCCCCCCCCCCCCCCCCCCCCCCCCCCCCCCCCCCCCCCCCCCCCCCCCCCCCCCCCCCCCCCCCCCCCCCCCCCCCCCCCCCCCCCCCCCCCCCCCCCCCCCCCCCCCCCCCCCCCCCCCCCCCCCCCCCCCCCCCCCCCCCCCCCCCCCCCCCCCCCCCCCCCCCCCCCCCCCCCCCCCCCCCCCCCCCCCCCCCCCCCCCCCCCCCCCCCCCCCCCCCCCCCCCCCCCCCCCCCCCCCCCCCCCCCCCCCCCCCCCCCCCCCCCCCCCCCCCCCCCCCCCCCCCCCCCCCCCCCCCCCCCCCCCCCCCCCCCCCCCCCCCCCCCCCCCCCCCCCCCCCCCCCCCCCCCCCCCCCCCCCCCCCCCCCCCCCCCCCCCCCCCCCCCCCCCCCCCCCCCCCCCCCCCCCCCCCCCCCCCCCCCCCCCCCCCCCCCCCCCCCCCCCCCCCCCCCCCCCCCCCCCCCCCCCCCCCCCCCCCCCCCCCCCCCCCCCCCCCCCCCCCCCCCCCCCCCCCCCCCCCCCCCCCCCCCCCCCCCCCCCCCCCCCCCCCCCCCCCCCCCCCCCCCCCCCCCCCCCCCCCCCCCCCCCCCCCCCCCCCCCCCCCCCCCCCCCCCCCCCCCCCCCCCCCCCCCCCCCCCCCCCCCCCCCCCCCCCCCCCCCCCCCCCCCCCCCCCCCCCCCCCCCCCCCCCCCCCCCCCCCCCCCCCCCCCCCCCCCCCCCCCCCCCCCCCCCCCCCCCCCCCCCCCCCCCCCCCCCCCCCCCCCCCCCCCCCCCCCCCCCCCCCCCCCCCCCCCCCCCCCCCCCCCCCCCCCCCCCCCCCCCCCCCCCCCCCCCCCCCCCCCCCCCCCCCCCCCCCCCCCCCCCCCCCCCCCCCCCCCCCCCCCCCCCCCCCCCCCCCCCCCCCCCCCCCCCCCCCCCCCCCCCCCCCCCCCCCCCCCCCCCCCCCCCCCCCCCCCCCCCCCCCCCCCCCCCCCCCCCCCCCCCCCCCCCCCCCCCCCCCCCCCCCCCCCCCCCCCCCCCCCCCCCCCCCCCCCCCCCCCCCCCCCCCCCCCCCCCCCCCCCCCCCCCCCCCCCCCCCCCCCCCCCCCCCCCCCCCCCCCCCCCCCCCCCCCCCCCCCCCCCCCCCCCCCCCCCCCCCCCCCCCCCCCCCCCCCCCCCCCCCCCCCCCCCCCCCCCCCCCCCCCCCCCCCCCCCCCCCCCCCCCCCCCCCCCCCCCCCCCCCCCCCCCCCCCCCCCCCCCCCCCCCCCCCCCCCCCCCCCCCCCCCCCCCCCCCCCCCCCCCCCCCCCCCCCCCCCCCCCCCCCCCCCCCCCCCCCCCCCCCCCCCCCCCCCCCCCCCCCCCCCCCCCCCCCCCCCCCCCCCCCCCCCCCCCCCCCCCCCCCCCCCCCCCCCCCCCCCCCCCCCCCCCCCCCCCCCCCCCCCCCCCCCCCCCCCCCCCCCCCCCCCCCCCCCCCCCCCCCCCCCCCCCCCCCCCCCCCCCCCCCCCCCCCCCCCCCCCCCCCCCCCCCCCCCCCCCCCCCCCCCCCCCCCCCCCCCCCCCCCCCCCCCCCCCCCCCCCCCCCCCCCCCCCCCCCCCCCCCCCCCCCCCCCCCCCCCCCCCCCCCCCCCCCCCCCCCCCCCCCCCCCCCCCCCCCCCCCCCCCCCCCCCCCCCCCCCCCCCCCCCCCCCCCCCCCCCCCCCCCCCCCCCCCCCCCCCCCCCCCCCCCCCCCCCCCCCCCCCCCCCCCCCCCCCCCCCCCCCCCCCCCCCCCCCCCCCCCCCCCCCCCCCCCCCCCCCCCCCCCCCCCCCCCCCCCCCCCCCCCCCCCCCCCCCCCCCCCCCCCCCCCCCCCCCCCCCCCCCCCCCCCCCCCCCCCCCCCCCCCCCCCCCCCCCCCCCCCCCCCCCCCCCCCCCCCCCCCCCCCCCCCCCCCCCCCCCCCCCCCCCCCCCCCCCCCCCCCCCCCCCCCCCCCCCCCCCCCCCCCCCCCCCCCCCCCCCCCCCCCCCCCCCCCCCCCCCCCCCCCCCCCCCCCCCCCCCCCCCCCCCCCCCCCCCCCCCCCCCCCCCCCCCCCCCCCCCCCCCCCCCCCCCCCCCCCCCCCCCCCCCCCCCCCCCCCCCCCCCCCCCCCCCCCCCCCCCCCCCCCCCCCCCCCCCCCCCCCCCCCCCCCCCCCCCCCCCCCCCCCCCCCCCCCCCCCCCCCCCCCCCCCCCCCCCCCCCCCCCCCCCCCCCCCCCCCCCCCCCCCCCCCCCCCCCCCCCCCCCCCCCCCCCCCCCCCCCCCCCCCCCCCCCCCCCCCCCCCCCCCCCCCCCCCCCCCCCCCCCCCCCCCCCCCCCCCCCCCCCCCCCCCCCCCCCCCCCCCCCCCCCCCCCCCCCCCCCCCCCCCCCCCCCCCCCCCCCCCCCCCCCCCCCCCCCCCCCCCCCCCCCCCCCCCCCCCCCCCCCCCCCCCCCCCCCCCCCCCCCCCCCCCCCCCCCCCCCCCCCCCCCCCCCCCCCCCCCCCCCCCCCCCCCCCCCCCCCCCCCCCCCCCCCCCCCCCCCCCCCCCCCCCCCCCCCCCCCCCCCCCCCCCCCCCCCCCCCCCCCCCCCCCCCCCCCCCCCCCCCCCCCCCCCCCCCCCCCCCCCCCCCCCCCCCCCCCCCCCCCCCCCCCCCCCCCCCCCCCCCCCCCCCCCCCCCCCCCCCCCCCCCCCCCCCCCCCCCCCCCCCCCCCCCCCCCCCCCCCCCCCCCCCCCCCCCCCCCCCCCCCCCCCCCCCCCCCCCCCCCCCCCCCCCCCCCCCCCCCCCCCCCCCCCCCCCCCCCCCCCCCCCCCCCCCCCCCCCCCCCCCCCCCCCCCCCCCCCCCCCCCCCCCCCCCCCCCCCCCCCCCCCCCCCCCCCCCCCCCCCCCCCCCCCCCCCCCCCCCCCCCCCCCCCCCCCCCCCCCCCCCCCCCCCCCCCCCCCCCCCCCCCCCCCCCCCCCCCCCCCCCCCCCCCCCCCCCCCCCCCCCCCCCCCCCCCCCCCCCCCCCCCCCCCCCCCCCCCCCCCCCCCCCCCCCCCCCCCCCCCCCCCCCCCCCCCCCCCCCCCCCCCCCCCCCCCCCCCCCCCCCCCCCCCCCCCCCCCCCCCCCCCCCCCCCCCCCCCCCCCCCCCCCCCCCCCCCCCCCCCCCCCCCCCCCCCCCCCCCCCCCCCCCCCCCCCCCCCCCCCCCCCCCCCCCCCCCCCCCCCCCCCCCCCCCCCCCCCCCCCCCCCCCCCCCCCCCCCCCCCCCCCCCCCCCCCCCCCCCCCCCCCCCCCCCCCCCCCCCCCCCCCCCCCCCCCCCCCCCCCCCCCCCCCCCCCCCCCCCCCCCCCCCCCCCCCCCCCCCCCCCCCCCCCCCCCCCCCCCCCCCCCCCCCCCCCCCCCCCCCCCCCCCCCCCCCCCCCCCCCCCCCCCCCCCCCCCCCCCCCCCCCCCCCCCCCCCCCCCCCCCCCCCCCCCCCCCCCCCCCCCCCCCCCCCCCCCCCCCCCCCCCCCCCCCCCCCCCCCCCCCCCCCCCCCCCCCCCCCCCCCCCCCCCCCCCCCCCCCCCCCCCCCCCCCCCCCCCCCCCCCCCCCCCCCCCCCCCCCCCCCCCCCCCCCCCCCCCCCCCCCCCCCCCCCCCCCCCCCCCCCCCCCCCCCCCCCCCCCCCCCCCCCCCCCCCCCCCCCCCCCCCCCCCCCCCCCCCCCCCCCCCCCCCCCCCCCCCCCCCCCCCCCCCCCCCCCCCCCCCCCCCCCCCCCCCCCCCCCCCCCCCCCCCCCCCCCCCCCCCCCCCCCCCCCCCCCCCCCCCCCCCCCCCCCCCCCCCCCCCCCCCCCCCCCCCCCCCCCCCCCCCCCCCCCCCCCCCCCCCCCCCCCCCCCCCCCCCCCCCCCCCCCCCCCCCCCCCCCCCCCCCCCCCCCCCCCCCCCCCCCCCCCCCCCCCCCCCCCCCCCCCCCCCCCCCCCCCCCCCCCCCCCCCCCCCCCCCCCCCCCCCCCCCCCCCCCCCCCCCCCCCCCCCCCCCCCCCCCCCCCCCCCCCCCCCCCCCCCCCCCCCCCCCCCCCCCCCCCCCCCCCCCCCCCCCCCCCCCCCCCCCCCCCCCCCCCCCCCCCCCCCCCCCCCCCCCCCCCCCCCCCCCCCCCCCCCCCCCCCCCCCCCCCCCCCCCCCCCCCCCCCCCCCCCCCCCCCCCCCCCCCCCCCCCCCCCCCCCCCCCCCCCCCCCCCCCCCCCCCCCCCCCCCCCCCCCCCCCCCCCCCCCCCCCCCCCCCCCCCCCCCCCCCCCCCCCCCCCCCCCCCCCCCCCCCCCCCCCCCCCCCCCCCCCCCCCCCCCCCCCCCCCCCCCCCCCCCCCCCCCCCCCCCCCCCCCCCCCCCCCCCCCCCCCCCCCCCCCCCCCCCCCCCCCCCCCCCCCCCCCCCCCCCCCCCCCCCCCCCCCCCCCCCCCCCCCCCCCCCCCCCCCCCCCCCCCCCCCCCCCCCCCCCCCCCCCCCCCCCCCCCCCCCCCCCCCCCCCCCCCCCCCCCCCCCCCCCCCCCCCCCCCCCCCCCCCCCCCCCCCCCCCCCCCCCCCCCCCCCCCCCCCCCCCCCCCCCCCCCCCCCCCCCCCCCCCCCCCCCCCCCCCCCCCCCCCCCCCCCCCCCCCCCCCCCCCCCCCCCCCCCCCCCCCCCCCCCCCCCCCCCCCCCCCCCCCCCCCCCCCCCCCCCCCCCCCCCCCCCCCCCCCCCCCCCCCCCCCCCCCCCCCCCCCCCCCCCCCCCCCCCCCCCCCCCCCCCCCCCCCCCCCCCCCCCCCCCCCCCCCCCCCCCCCCCCCCCCCCCCCCCCCCCCCCCCCCCCCCCCCCCCCCCCCCCCCCCCCCCCCCCCCCCCCCCCCCCCCCCCCCCCCCCCCCCCCCCCCCCCCCCCCCCCCCCCCCCCCCCCCCCCCCCCCCCCCCCCCCCCCCCCCCCCCCCCCCCCCCCCCCCCCCCCCCCCCCCCCCCCCCCCCCCCCCCCCCCCCCCCCCCCCCCCCCCCCCCCCCCCCCCCCCCCCCCCCCCCCCCCCCCCCCCCCCCCCCCCCCCCCCCCCCCCCCCCCCCCCCCCCCCCCCCCCCCCCCCCCCCCCCCCCCCCCCCCCCCCCCCCCCCCCCCCCCCCCCCCCCCCCCCCCCCCCCCCCCCCCCCCCCCCCCCCCCCCCCCCCCCCCCCCCCCCCCCCCCCCCCCCCCCCCCCCCCCCCCCCCCCCCCCCCCCCCCCCCCCCCCCCCCCCCCCCCCCCCCCCCCCCCCCCCCCCCCCCCCCCCCCCCCCCCCCCCCCCCCCCCCCCCCCCCCCCCCCCCCCCCCCCCCCCCCCCCCCCCCCCCCCCCCCCCCCCCCCCCCCCCCCCCCCCCCCCCCCCCCCCCCCCCCCCCCCCCCCCCCCCCCCCCCCCCCCCCCCCCCCCCCCCCCCCCCCCCCCCCCCCCCCCCCCCCCCCCCCCCCCCCCCCCCCCCCCCCCCCCCCCCCCCCCCCCCCCCCCCCCCCCCCCCCCCCCCCCCCCCCCCCCCCCCCCCCCCCCCCCCCCCCCCCCCCCCCCCCCCCCCCCCCCCCCCCCCCCCCCCCCCCCCCCCCCCCCCCCCCCCCCCCCCCCCCCCCCCCCCCCCCCCCCCCCCCCCCCCCCCCCCCCCCCCCCCCCCCCCCCCCCCCCCCCCCCCCCCCCCCCCCCCCCCCCCCCCCCCCCCCCCCCCCCCCCCCCCCCCCCCCCCCCCCCCCCCCCCCCCCCCCCCCCCCCCCCCCCCCCCCCCCCCCCCCCCCCCCCCCCCCCCCCCCCCCCCCCCCCCCCCCCCCCCCCCCCCCCCCCCCCCCCCCCCCCCCCCCCCCCCCCCCCCCCCCCCCCCCCCCCCCCCCCCCCCCCCCCCCCCCCCCCCCCCCCCCCCCCCCCCCCCCCCCCCCCCCCCCCCCCCCCCCCCCCCCCCCCCCCCCCCCCCCCCCCCCCCCCCCCCCCCCCCCCCCCCCCCCCCCCCCCCCCCCCCCCCCCCCCCCCCCCCCCCCCCCCCCCCCCCCCCCCCCCCCCCCCCCCCCCCCCCCCCCCCCCCCCCCCCCCCCCCCCCCCCCCCCCCCCCCCCCCCCCCCCCCCCCCCCCCCCCCCCCCCCCCCCCCCCCCCCCCCCCCCCCCCCCCCCCCCCCCCCCCCCCCCCCCCCCCCCCCCCCCCCCCCCCCCCCCCCCCCCCCCCCCCCCCCCCCCCCCCCCCCCCCCCCCCCCCCCCCCCCCCCCCCCCCCCCCCCCCCCCCCCCCCCCCCCCCCCCCCCCCCCCCCCCCCCCCCCCCCCCCCCCCCCCCCCCCCCCCCCCCCCCCCCCCCCCCCCCCCCCCCCCCCCCCCCCCCCCCCCCCCCCCCCCCCCCCCCCCCCCCCCCCCCCCCCCCCCCCCCCCCCCCCCCCCCCCCCCCCCCCCCCCCCCCCCCCCCCCCCCCCCCCCCCCCCCCCCCCCCCCCCCCCCCCCCCCCCCCCCCCCCCCCCCCCCCCCCCCCCCCCCCCCCCCCCCCCCCCCCCCCCCCCCCCCCCCCCCCCCCCCCCCCCCCCCCCCCCCCCCCCCCCCCCCCCCCCCCCCCCCCCCCCCCCCCCCCCCCCCCCCCCCCCCCCCCCCCCCCCCCCCCCCCCCCCCCCCCCCCCCCCCCCCCCCCCCCCCCCCCCCCCCCCCCCCCCCCCCCCCCCCCCCCCCCCCCCCCCCCCCCCCCCCCCCCCCCCCCCCCCCCCCCCCCCCCCCCCCCCCCCCCCCCCCCCCCCCCCCCCCCCCCCCCCCCCCCCCCCCCCCCCCCCCCCCCCCCCCCCCCCCCCCCCCCCCCCCCCCCCCCCCCCCCCCCCCCCCCCCCCCCCCCCCCCCCCCCCCCCCCCCCCCCCCCCCCCCCCCCCCCCCCCCCCCCCCCCCCCCCCCCCCCCCCCCCCCCCCCCCCCCCCCCCCCCCCCCCCCCCCCCCCCCCCCCCCCCCCCCCCCCCCCCCCCCCCCCCCCCCCCCCCCCCCCCCCCCCCCCCCCCCCCCCCCCCCCCCCCCCCCCCCCCCCCCCCCCCCCCCCCCCCCCCCCCCCCCCCCCCCCCCCCCCCCCCCCCCCCCCCCCCCCCCCCCCCCCCCCCCCCCCCCCCCCCCCCCCCCCCCCCCCCCCCCCCCCCCCCCCCCCCCCCCCCCCCCCCCCCCCCCCCCCCCCCCCCCCCCCCCCCCCCCCCCCCCCCCCCCCCCCCCCCCCCCCCCCCCCCCCCCCCCCCCCCCCCCCCCCCCCCCCCCCCCCCCCCCCCCCCCCCCCCCCCCCCCCCCCCCCCCCCCCCCCCCCCCCCCCCCCCCCCCCCCCCCCCCCCCCCCCCCCCCCCCCCCCCCCCCCCCCCCCCCCCCCCCCCCCCCCCCCCCCCCCCCCCCCCCCCCCCCCCCCCCCCCCCCCCCCCCCCCCCCCCCCCCCCCCCCCCCCCCCCCCCCCCCCCCCCCCCCCCCCCCCCCCCCCCCCCCCCCCCCCCCCCCCCCCCCCCCCCCCCCCCCCCCCCCCCCCCCCCCCCCCCCCCCCCCCCCCCCCCCCCCCCCCCCCCCCCCCCCCCCCCCCCCCCCCCCCCCCCCCCCCCCCCCCCCCCCCCCCCCCCCCCCCCCCCCCCCCCCCCCCCCCCCCCCCCCCCCCCCCCCCCCCCCCCCCCCCCCCCCCCCCCCCCCCCCCCCCCCCCCCCCCCCCCCCCCCCCCCCCCCCCCCCCCCCCCCCCCCCCCCCCCCCCCCCCCCCCCCCCCCCCCCCCCCCCCCCCCCCCCCCCCCCCCCCCCCCCCCCCCCCCCCCCCCCCCCCCCCCCCCCCCCCCCCCCCCCCCCCCCCCCCCCCCCCCCCCCCCCCCCCCCCCCCCCCCCCCCCCCCCCCCCCCCCCCCCCCCCCCCCCCCCCCCCCCCCCCCCCCCCCCCCCCCCCCCCCCCCCCCCCCCCCCCCCCCCCCCCCCCCCCCCCCCCCCCCCCCCCCCCCCCCCCCCCCCCCCCCCCCCCCCCCCCCCCCCCCCCCCCCCCCCCCCCCCCCCCCCCCCCCCCCCCCCCCCCCCCCCCCCCCCCCCCCCCCCCCCCCCCCCCCCCCCCCCCCCCCCCCCCCCCCCCCCCCCCCCCCCCCCCCCCCCCCCCCCCCCCCCCCCCCCCCCCCCCCCCCCCCCCCCCCCCCCCCCCCCCCCCCCCCCCCCCCCCCCCCCCCCCCCCCCCCCCCCCCCCCCCCCCCCCCCCCCCCCCCCCCCCCCCCCCCCCCCCCCCCCCCCCCCCCCCCCCCCCCCCCCCCCCCCCCCCCCCCCCCCCCCCCCCCCCCCCCCCCCCCCCCCCCCCCCCCCCCCCCCCCCCCCCCCCCCCCCCCCCCCCCCCCCCCCCCCCCCCCCCCCCCCCCCCCCCCCCCCCCCCCCCCCCCCCCCCCCCCCCCCCCCCCCCCCCCCCCCCCCCCCCCCCCCCCCCCCCCCCCCCCCCCCCCCCCCCCCCCCCCCCCCCCCCCCCCCCCCCCCCCCCCCCCCCCCCCCCCCCCCCCCCCCCCCCCCCCCCCCCCCCCCCCCCCCCCCCCCCCCCCCCCCCCCCCCCCCCCCCCCCCCCCCCCCCCCCCCCCCCCCCCCCCCCCCCCCCCCCCCCCCCCCCCCCCCCCCCCCCCCCCCCCCCCCCCCCCCCCCCCCCCCCCCCCCCCCCCCCCCCCCCCCCCCCCCCCCCCCCCCCCCCCCCCCCCCCCCCCCCCCCCCCCCCCCCCCCCCCCCCCCCCCCCCCCCCCCCCCCCCCCCCCCCCCCCCCCCCCCCCCCCCCCCCCCCCCCCCCCCCCCCCCCCCCCCCCCCCCCCCCCCCCCCCCCCCCCCCCCCCCCCCCCCCCCCCCCCCCCCCCCCCCCCCCCCCCCCCCCCCCCCCCCCCCCCCCCCCCCCCCCCCCCCCCCCCCCCCCCCCCCCCCCCCCCCCCCCCCCCCCCCCCCCCCCCCCCCCCCCCCCCCCCCCCCCCCCCCCCCCCCCCCCCCCCCCCCCCCCCCCCCCCCCCCCCCCCCCCCCCCCCCCCCCCCCCCCCCCCCCCCCCCCCCCCCCCCCCCCCCCCCCCCCCCCCCCCCCCCCCCCCCCCCCCCCCCCCCCCCCCCCCCCCCCCCCCCCCCCCCCCCCCCCCCCCCCCCCCCCCCCCCCCCCCCCCCCCCCCCCCCCCCCCCCCCCCCCCCCCCCCCCCCCCCCCCCCCCCCCCCCCCCCCCCCCCCCCCCCCCCCCCCCCCCCCCCCCCCCCCCCCCCCCCCCCCCCCCCCCCCCCCCCCCCCCCCCCCCCCCCCCCCCCCCCCCCCCCCCCCCCCCCCCCCCCCCCCCCCCCCCCCCCCCCCCCCCCCCCCCCCCCCCCCCCCCCCCCCCCCCCCCCCCCCCCCCCCCCCCCCCCCCCCCCCCCCCCCCCCCCCCCCCCCCCCCCCCCCCCCCCCCCCCCCCCCCCCCCCCCCCCCCCCCCCCCCCCCCCCCCCCCCCCCCCCCCCCCCCCCCCCCCCCCCCCCCCCCCCCCCCCCCCCCCCCCCCCCCCCCCCCCCCCCCCCCCCCCCCCCCCCCCCCCCCCCCCCCCCCCCCCCCCCCCCCCCCCCCCCCCCCCCCCCCCCCCCCCCCCCCCCCCCCCCCCCCCCCCCCCCCCCCCCCCCCCCCCCCCCCCCCCCCCCCCCCCCCCCCCCCCCCCCCCCCCCCCCCCCCCCCCCCCCCCCCCCCCCCCCCCCCCCCCCCCCCCCCCCCCCCCCCCCCCCCCCCCCCCCCCCCCCCCCCCCCCCCCCCCCCCCCCCCCCCCCCCCCCCCCCCCCCCCCCCCCCCCCCCCCCCCCCCCCCCCCCCCCCCCCCCCCCCCCCCCCCCCCCCCCCCCCCCCCCCCCCCCCCCCCCCCCCCCCCCCCCCCCCCCCCCCCCCCCCCCCCCCCCCCCCCCCCCCCCCCCCCCCCCCCCCCCCCCCCCCCCCCCCCCCCCCCCCCCCCCCCCCCCCCCCCCCCCCCCCCCCCCCCCCCCCCCCCCCCCCCCCCCCCCCCCCCCCCCCCCCCCCCCCCCCCCCCCCCCCCCCCCCCCCCCCCCCCCCCCCCCCCCCCCCCCCCCCCCCCCCCCCCCCCCCCCCCCCCCCCCCCCCCCCCCCCCCCCCCCCCCCCCCCCCCCCCCCCCCCCCCCCCCCCCCCCCCCCCCCCCCCCCCCCCCCCCCCCCCCCCCCCCCCCCCCCCCCCCCCCCCCCCCCCCCCCCCCCCCCCCCCCCCCCCCCCCCCCCCCCCCCCCCCCCCCCCCCCCCCCCCCCCCCCCCCCCCCCCCCCCCCCCCCCCCCCCCCCCCCCCCCCCCCCCCCCCCCCCCCCCCCCCCCCCCCCCCCCCCCCCCCCCCCCCCCCCCCCCCCCCCCCCCCCCCCCCCCCCCCCCCCCCCCCCCCCCCCCCCCCCCCCCCCCCCCCCCCCCCCCCCCCCCCCCCCCCCCCCCCCCCCCCCCCCCCCCCCCCCCCCCCCCCCCCCCCCCCCCCCCCCCCCCCCCCCCCCCCCCCCCCCCCCCCCCCCCCCCCCCCCCCCCCCCCCCCCCCCCCCCCCCCCCCCCCCCCCCCCCCCCCCCCCCCCCCCCCCCCCCCCCCCCCCCCCCCCCCCCCCCCCCCCCCCCCCCCCCCCCCCCCCCCCCCCCCCCCCCCCCCCCCCCCCCCCCCCCCCCCCCCCCCCCCCCCCCCCCCCCCCCCCCCCCCCCCCCCCCCCCCCCCCCCCCCCCCCCCCCCCCCCCCCCCCCCCCCCCCCCCCCCCCCCCCCCCCCCCCCCCCCCCCCCCCCCCCCCCCCCCCCCCCCCCCCCCCCCCCCCCCCCCCCCCCCCCCCCCCCCCCCCCCCCCCCCCCCCCCCCCCCCCCCCCCCCCCCCCCCCCCCCCCCCCCCCCCCCCCCCCCCCCCCCCCCCCCCCCCCCCCCCCCCCCCCCCCCCCCCCCCCCCCCCCCCCCCCCCCCCCCCCCCCCCCCCCCCCCCCCCCCCCCCCCCCCCCCCCCCCCCCCCCCCCCCCCCCCCCCCCCCCCCCCCCCCCCCCCCCCCCCCCCCCCCCCCCCCCCCCCCCCCCCCCCCCCCCCCCCCCCCCCCCCCCCCCCCCCCCCCCCCCCCCCCCCCCCCCCCCCCCCCCCCCCCCCCCCCCCCCCCCCCCCCCCCCCCCCCCCCCCCCCCCCCCCCCCCCCCCCCCCCCCCCCCCCCCCCCCCCCCCCCCCCCCCCCCCCCCCCCCCCCCCCCCCCCCCCCCCCCCCCCCCCCCCCCCCCCCCCCCCCCCCCCCCCCCCCCCCCCCCCCCCCCCCCCCCCCCCCCCCCCCCCCCCCCCCCCCCCCCCCCCCCCCCCCCCCCCCCCCCCCCCCCCCCCCCCCCCCCCCCCCCCCCCCCCCCCCCCCCCCCCCCCCCCCCCCCCCCCCCCCCCCCCCCCCCCCCCCCCCCCCCCCCCCCCCCCCCCCCCCCCCCCCCCCCCCCCCCCCCCCCCCCCCCCCCCCCCCCCCCCCCCCCCCCCCCCCCCCCCCCCCCCCCCCCCCCCCCCCCCCCCCCCCCCCCCCCCCCCCCCCCCCCCCCCCCCCCCCCCCCCCCCCCCCCCCCCCCCCCCCCCCCCCCCCCCCCCCCCCCCCCCCCCCCCCCCCCCCCCCCCCCCCCCCCCCCCCCCCCCCCCCCCCCCCCCCCCCCCCCCCCCCCCCCCCCCCCCCCCCCCCCCCCCCCCCCCCCCCCCCCCCCCCCCCCCCCCCCCCCCCCCCCCCCCCCCCCCCCCCCCCCCCCCCCCCCCCCCCCCCCCCCCCCCCCCCCCCCCCCCCCCCCCCCCCCCCCCCCCCCCCCCCCCCCCCCCCCCCCCCCCCCCCCCCCCCCCCCCCCCCCCCCCCCCCCCCCCCCCCCCCCCCCCCCCCCCCCCCCCCCCCCCCCCCCCCCCCCCCCCCCCCCCCCCCCCCCCCCCCCCCCCCCCCCCCCCCCCCCCCCCCCCCCCCCCCCCCCCCCCCCCCCCCCCCCCCCCCCCCCCCCCCCCCCCCCCCCCCCCCCCCCCCCCCCCCCCCCCCCCCCCCCCCCCCCCCCCCCCCCCCCCCCCCCCCCCCCCCCCCCCCCCCCCCCCCCCCCCCCCCCCCCCCCCCCCCCCCCCCCCCCCCCCCCCCCCCCCCCCCCCCCCCCCCCCCCCCCCCCCCCCCCCCCCCCCCCCCCCCCCCCCCCCCCCCCCCCCCCCCCCCCCCCCCCCCCCCCCCCCCCCCCCCCCCCCCCCCCCCCCCCCCCCCCCCCCCCCCCCCCCCCCCCCCCCCCCCCCCCCCCCCCCCCCCCCCCCCCCCCCCCCCCCCCCCCCCCCCCCCCCCCCCCCCCCCCCCCCCCCCCCCCCCCCCCCCCCCCCCCCCCCCCCCCCCCCCCCCCCCCCCCCCCCCCCCCCCCCCCCCCCCCCCCCCCCCCCCCCCCCCCCCCCCCCCCCCCCCCCCCCCCCCCCCCCCCCCCCCCCCCCCCCCCCCCCCCCCCCCCCCCCCCCCCCCCCCCCCCCCCCCCCCCCCCCCCCCCCCCCCCCCCCCCCCCCCCCCCCCCCCCCCCCCCCCCCCCCCCCCCCCCCCCCCCCCCCCCCCCCCCCCCCCCCCCCCCCCCCCCCCCCCCCCCCCCCCCCCCCCCCCCCCCCCCCCCCCCCCCCCCCCCCCCCCCCCCCCCCCCCCCCCCCCCCCCCCCCCCCCCCCCCCCCCCCCCCCCCCCCCCCCCCCCCCCCCCCCCCCCCCCCCCCCCCCCCCCCCCCCCCCCCCCCCCCCCCCCCCCCCCCCCCCCCCCCCCCCCCCCCCCCCCCCCCCCCCCCCCCCCCCCCCCCCCCCCCCCCCCCCCCCCCCCCCCCCCCCCCCCCCCCCCCCCCCCCCCCCCCCCCCCCCCCCCCCCCCCCCCCCCCCCCCCCCCCCCCCCCCCCCCCCCCCCCCCCCCCCCCCCCCCCCCCCCCCCCCCCCCCCCCCCCCCCCCCCCCCCCCCCCCCCCCCCCCCCCCCCCCCCCCCCCCCCCCCCCCCCCCCCCCCCCCCCCCCCCCCCCCCCCCCCCCCCCCCCCCCCCCCCCCCCCCCCCCCCCCCCCCCCCCCCCCCCCCCCCCCCCCCCCCCCCCCCCCCCCCCCCCCCCCCCCCCCCCCCCCCCCCCCCCCCCCCCCCCCCCCCCCCCCCCCCCCCCCCCCCCCCCCCCCCCCCCCCCCCCCCCCCCCCCCCCCCCCCCCCCCCCCCCCCCCCCCCCCCCCCCCCCCCCCCCCCCCCCCCCCCCCCCCCCCCCCCCCCCCCCCCCCCCCCCCCCCCCCCCCCCCCCCCCCCCCCCCCCCCCCCCCCCCCCCCCCCCCCCCCCCCCCCCCCCCCCCCCCCCCCCCCCCCCCCCCCCCCCCCCCCCCCCCCCCCCCCCCCCCCCCCCCCCCCCCCCCCCCCCCCCCCCCCCCCCCCCCCCCCCCCCCCCCCCCCCCCCCCCCCCCCCCCCCCCCCCCCCCCCCCCCCCCCCCCCCCCCCCCCCCCCCCCCCCCCCCCCCCCCCCCCCCCCCCCCCCCCCCCCCCCCCCCCCCCCCCCCCCCCCCCCCCCCCCCCCCCCCCCCCCCCCCCCCCCCCCCCCCCCCCCCCCCCCCCCCCCCCCCCCCCCCCCCCCCCCCCCCCCCCCCCCCCCCCCCCCCCCCCCCCCCCCCCCCCCCCCCCCCCCCCCCCCCCCCCCCCCCCCCCCCCCCCCCCCCCCCCCCCCCCCCCCCCCCCCCCCCCCCCCCCCCCCCCCCCCCCCCCCCCCCCCCCCCCCCCCCCCCCCCCCCCCCCCCCCCCCCCCCCCCCCCCCCCCCCCCCCCCCCCCCCCCCCCCCCCCCCCCCCCCCCCCCCCCCCCCCCCCCCCCCCCCCCCCCCCCCCCCCCCCCCCCCCCCCCCCCCCCCCCCCCCCCCCCCCCCCCCCCCCCCCCCCCCCCCCCCCCCCCCCCCCCCCCCCCCCCCCCCCCCCCCCCCCCCCCCCCCCCCCCCCCCCCCCCCCCCCCCCCCCCCCCCCCCCCCCCCCCCCCCCCCCCCCCCCCCCCCCCCCCCCCCCCCCCCCCCCCCCCCCCCCCCCCCCCCCCCCCCCCCCCCCCCCCCCCCCCCCCCCCCCCCCCCCCCCCCCCCCCCCCCCCCCCCCCCCCCCCCCCCCCCCCCCCCCCCCCCCCCCCCCCCCCCCCCCCCCCCCCCCCCCCCCCCCCCCCCCCCCCCCCCCCCCCCCCCCCCCCCCCCCCCCCCCCCCCCCCCCCCCCCCCCCCCCCCCCCCCCCCCCCCCCCCCCCCCCCCCCCCCCCCCCCCCCCCCCCCCCCCCCCCCCCCCCCCCCCCCCCCCCCCCCCCCCCCCCCCCCCCCCCCCCCCCCCCCCCCCCCCCCCCCCCCCCCCCCCCCCCCCCCCCCCCCCCCCCCCCCCCCCCCCCCCCCCCCCCCCCCCCCCCCCCCCCCCCCCCCCCCCCCCCCCCCCCCCCCCCCCCCCCCCCCCCCCCCCCCCCCCCCCCCCCCCCCCCCCCCCCCCCCCCCCCCCCCCCCCCCCCCCCCCCCCCCCCCCCCCCCCCCCCCCCCCCCCCCCCCCCCCCCCCCCCCCCCCCCCCCCCCCCCCCCCCCCCCCCCCCCCCCCCCCCCCCCCCCCCCCCCCCCCCCCCCCCCCCCCCCCCCCCCCCCCCCCCCCCCCCCCCCCCCCCCCCCCCCCCCCCCCCCCCCCCCCCCCCCCCCCCCCCCCCCCCCCCCCCCCCCCCCCCCCCCCCCCCCCCCCCCCCCCCCCCCCCCCCCCCCCCCCCCCCCCCCCCCCCCCCCCCCCCCCCCCCCCCCCCCCCCCCCCCCCCCCCCCCCCCCCCCCCCCCCCCCCCCCCCCCCCCCCCCCCCCCCCCCCCCCCCCCCCCCCCCCCCCCCCCCCCCCCCCCCCCCCCCCCCCCCCCCCCCCCCCCCCCCCCCCCCCCCCCCCCCCCCCCCCCCCCCCCCCCCCCCCCCCCCCCCCCCCCCCCCCCCCCCCCCCCCCCCCCCCCCCCCCCCCCCCCCCCCCCCCCCCCCCCCCCCCCCCCCCCCCCCCCCCCCCCCCCCCCCCCCCCCCCCCCCCCCCCCCCCCCCCCCCCCCCCCCCCCCCCCCCCCCCCCCCCCCCCCCCCCCCCCCCCCCCCCCCCCCCCCCCCCCCCCCCCCCCCCCCCCCCCCCCCCCCCCCCCCCCCCCCCCCCCCCCCCCCCCCCCCCCCCCCCCCCCCCCCCCCCCCCCCCCCCCCCCCCCCCCCCCCCCCCCCCCCCCCCCCCCCCCCCCCCCCCCCCCCCCCCCCCCCCCCCCCCCCCCCCCCCCCCCCCCCCCCCCCCCCCCCCCCCCCCCCCCCCCCCCCCCCCCCCCCCCCCCCCCCCCCCCCCCCCCCCCCCCCCCCCCCCCCCCCCCCCCCCCCCCCCCCCCCCCCCCCCCCCCCCCCCCCCCCCCCCCCCCCCCCCCCCCCCCCCCCCCCCCCCCCCCCCCCCCCCCCCCCCCCCCCCCCCCCCCCCCCCCCCCCCCCCCCCCCCCCCCCCCCCCCCCCCCCCCCCCCCCCCCCCCCCCCCCCCCCCCCCCCCCCCCCCCCCCCCCCCCCCCCCCCCCCCCCCCCCCCCCCCCCCCCCCCCCCCCCCCCCCCCCCCCCCCCCCCCCCCCCCCCCCCCCCCCCCCCCCCCCCCCCCCCCCCCCCCCCCCCCCCCCCCCCCCCCCCCCCCCCCCCCCCCCCCCCCCCCCCCCCCCCCCCCCCCCCCCCCCCCCCCCCCCCCCCCCCCCCCCCCCCCCCCCCCCCCCCCCCCCCCCCCCCCCCCCCCCCCCCCCCCCCCCCCCCCCCCCCCCCCCCCCCCCCCCCCCCCCCCCCCCCCCCCCCCCCCCCCCCCCCCCCCCCCCCCCCCCCCCCCCCCCCCCCCCCCCCCCCCCCCCCCCCCCCCCCCCCCCCCCCCCCCCCCCCCCCCCCCCCCCCCCCCCCCCCCCCCCCCCCCCCCCCCCCCCCCCCCCCCCCCCCCCCCCCCCCCCCCCCCCCCCCCCCCCCCCCCCCCCCCCCCCCCCCCCCCCCCCCCCCCCCCCCCCCCCCCCCCCCCCCCCCCCCCCCCCCCCCCCCCCCCCCCCCCCCCCCCCCCCCCCCCCCCCCCCCCCCCCCCCCCCCCCCCCCCCCCCCCCCCCCCCCCCCCCCCCCCCCCCCCCCCCCCCCCCCCCCCCCCCCCCCCCCCCCCCCCCCCCCCCCCCCCCCCCCCCCCCCCCCCCCCCCCCCCCCCCCCCCCCCCCCCCCCCCCCCCCCCCCCCCCCCCCCCCCCCCCCCCCCCCCCCCCCCCCCCCCCCCCCCCCCCCCCCCCCCCCCCCCCCCCCCCCCCCCCCCCCCCCCCCCCCCCCCCCCCCCCCCCCCCCCCCCCCCCCCCCCCCCCCCCCCCCCCCCCCCCCCCCCCCCCCCCCCCCCCCCCCCCCCCCCCCCCCCCCCCCCCCCCCCCCCCCCCCCCCCCCCCCCCCCCCCCCCCCCCCCCCCCCCCCCCCCCCCCCCCCCCCCCCCCCCCCCCCCCCCCCCCCCCCCCCCCCCCCCCCCCCCCCCCCCCCCCCCCCCCCCCCCCCCCCCCCCCCCCCCCCCCCCCCCCCCCCCCCCCCCCCCCCCCCCCCCCCCCCCCCCCCCCCCCCCCCCCCCCCCCCCCCCCCCCCCCCCCCCCCCCCCCCCCCCCCCCCCCCCCCCCCCCCCCCCCCCCCCCCCCCCCCCCCCCCCCCCCCCCCCCCCCCCCCCCCCCCCCCCCCCCCCCCCCCCCCCCCCCCCCCCCCCCCCCCCCCCCCCCCCCCCCCCCCCCCCCCCCCCCCCCCCCCCCCCCCCCCCCCCCCCCCCCCCCCCCCCCCCCCCCCCCCCCCCCCCCCCCCCCCCCCCCCCCCCCCCCCCCCCCCCCCCCCCCCCCCCCCCCCCCCCCCCCCCCCCCCCCCCCCCCCCCCCCCCCCCCCCCCCCCCCCCCCCCCCCCCCCCCCCCCCCCCCCCCCCCCCCCCCCCCCCCCCCCCCCCCCCCCCCCCCCCCCCCCCCCCCCCCCCCCCCCCCCCCCCCCCCCCCCCCCCCCCCCCCCCCCCCCCCCCCCCCCCCCCCCCCCCCCCCCCCCCCCCCCCCCCCCCCCCCCCCCCCCCCCCCCCCCCCCCCCCCCCCCCCCCCCCCCCCCCCCCCCCCCCCCCCCCCCCCCCCCCCCCCCCCCCCCCCCCCCCCCCCCCCCCCCCCCCCCCCCCCCCCCCCCCCCCCCCCCCCCCCCCCCCCCCCCCCCCCCCCCCCCCCCCCCCCCCCCCCCCCCCCCCCCCCCCCCCCCCCCCCCCCCCCCCCCCCCCCCCCCCCCCCCCCCCCCCCCCCCCCCCCCCCCCCCCCCCCCCCCCCCCCCCCCCCCCCCCCCCCCCCCCCCCCCCCCCCCCCCCCCCCCCCCCCCCCCCCCCCCCCCCCCCCCCCCCCCCCCCCCCCCCCCCCCCCCCCCCCCCCCCCCCCCCCCCCCCCCCCCCCCCCCCCCCCCCCCCCCCCCCCCCCCCCCCCCCCCCCCCCCCCCCCCCCCCCCCCCCCCCCCCCCCCCCCCCCCCCCCCCCCCCCCCCCCCCCCCCCCCCCCCCCCCCCCCCCCCCCCCCCCCCCCCCCCCCCCCCCCCCCCCCCCCCCCCCCCCCCCCCCCCCCCCCCCCCCCCCCCCCCCCCCCCCCCCCCCCCCCCCCCCCCCCCCCCCCCCCCCCCCCCCCCCCCCCCCCCCCCCCCCCCCCCCCCCCCCCCCCCCCCCCCCCCCCCCCCCCCCCCCCCCCCCCCCCCCCCCCCCCCCCCCCCCCCCCCCCCCCCCCCCCCCCCCCCCCCCCCCCCCCCCCCCCCCCCCCCCCCCCCCCCCCCCCCCCCCCCCCCCCCCCCCCCCCCCCCCCCCCCCCCCCCCCCCCCCCCCCCCCCCCCCCCCCCCCCCCCCCCCCCCCCCCCCCCCCCCCCCCCCCCCCCCCCCCCCCCCCCCCCCCCCCCCCCCCCCCCCCCCCCCCCCCCCCCCCCCCCCCCCCCCCCCCCCCCCCCCCCCCCCCCCCCCCCCCCCCCCCCCCCCCCCCCCCCCCCCCCCCCCCCCCCCCCCCCCCCCCCCCCCCCCCCCCCCCCCCCCCCCCCCCCCCCCCCCCCCCCCCCCCCCCCCCCCCCCCCCCCCCCCCCCCCCCCCCCCCCCCCCCCCCCCCCCCCCCCCCCCCCCCCCCCCCCCCCCCCCCCCCCCCCCCCCCCCCCCCCCCCCCCCCCCCCCCCCCCCCCCCCCCCCCCCCCCCCCCCCCCCCCCCCCCCCCCCCCCCCCCCCCCCCCCCCCCCCCCCCCCCCCCCCCCCCCCCCCCCCCCCCCCCCCCCCCCCCCCCCCCCCCCCCCCCCCCCCCCCCCCCCCCCCCCCCCCCCCCCCCCCCCCCCCCCCCCCCCCCCCCCCCCCCCCCCCCCCCCCCCCCCCCCCCCCCCCCCCCCCCCCCCCCCCCCCCCCCCCCCCCCCCCCCCCCCCCCCCCCCCCCCCCCCCCCCCCCCCCCCCCCCCCCCCCCCCCCCCCCCCCCCCCCCCCCCCCCCCCCCCCCCCCCCCCCCCCCCCCCCCCCCCCCCCCCCCCCCCCCCCCCCCCCCCCCCCCCCCCCCCCCCCCCCCCCCCCCCCCCCCCCCCCCCCCCCCCCCCCCCCCCCCCCCCCCCCCCCCCCCCCCCCCCCCCCCCCCCCCCCCCCCCCCCCCCCCCCCCCCCCCCCCCCCCCCCCCCCCCCCCCCCCCCCCCCCCCCCCCCCCCCCCCCCCCCCCCCCCCCCCCCCCCCCCCCCCCCCCCCCCCCCCCCCCCCCCCCCCCCCCCCCCCCCCCCCCCCCCCCCCCCCCCCCCCCCCCCCCCCCCCCCCCCCCCCCCCCCCCCCCCCCCCCCCCCCCCCCCCCCCCCCCCCCCCCCCCCCCCCCCCCCCCCCCCCCCCCCCCCCCCCCCCCCCCCCCCCCCCCCCCCCCCCCCCCCCCCCCCCCCCCCCCCCCCCCCCCCCCCCCCCCCCCCCCCCCCCCCCCCCCCCCCCCCCCCCCCCCCCCCCCCCCCCCCCCCCCCCCCCCCCCCCCCCCCCCCCCCCCCCCCCCCCCCCCCCCCCCCCCCCCCCCCCCCCCCCCCCCCCCCCCCCCCCCCCCCCCCCCCCCCCCCCCCCCCCCCCCCCCCCCCCCCCCCCCCCCCCCCCCCCCCCCCCCCCCCCCCCCCCCCCCCCCCCCCCCCCCCCCCCCCCCCCCCCCCCCCCCCCCCCCCCCCCCCCCCCCCCCCCCCCCCCCCCCCCCCCCCCCCCCCCCCCCCCCCCCCCCCCCCCCCCCCCCCCCCCCCCCCCCCCCCCCCCCCCCCCCCCCCCCCCCCCCCCCCCCCCCCCCCCCCCCCCCCCCCCCCCCCCCCCCCCCCCCCCCCCCCCCCCCCCCCCCCCCCCCCCCCCCCCCCCCCCCCCCCCCCCCCCCCCCCCCCCCCCCCCCCCCCCCCCCCCCCCCCCCCCCCCCCCCCCCCCCCCCCCCCCCCCCCCCCCCCCCCCCCCCCCCCCCCCCCCCCCCCCCCCCCCCCCCCCCCCCCCCCCCCCCCCCCCCCCCCCCCCCCCCCCCCCCCCCCCCCCCCCCCCCCCCCCCCCCCCCCCCCCCCCCCCCCCCCCCCCCCCCCCCCCCCCCCCCCCCCCCCCCCCCCCCCCCCCCCCCCCCCCCCCCCCCCCCCCCCCCCCCCCCCCCCCCCCCCCCCCCCCCCCCCCCCCCCCCCCCCCCCCCCCCCCCCCCCCCCCCCCCCCCCCCCCCCCCCCCCCCCCCCCCCCCCCCCCCCCCCCCCCCCCCCCCCCCCCCCCCCCCCCCCCCCCCCCCCCCCCCCCCCCCCCCCCCCCCCCCCCCCCCCCCCCCCCCCCCCCCCCCCCCCCCCCCCCCCCCCCCCCCCCCCCCCCCCCCCCCCCCCCCCCCCCCCCCCCCCCCCCCCCCCCCCCCCCCCCCCCCCCCCCCCCCCCCCCCCCCCCCCCCCCCCCCCCCCCCCCCCCCCCCCCCCCCCCCCCCCCCCCCCCCCCCCCCCCCCCCCCCCCCCCCCCCCCCCCCCCCCCCCCCCCCCCCCCCCCCCCCCCCCCCCCCCCCCCCCCCCCCCCCCCCCCCCCCCCCCCCCCCCCCCCCCCCCCCCCCCCCCCCCCCCCCCCCCCCCCCCCCCCCCCCCCCCCCCCCCCCCCCCCCCCCCCCCCCCCCCCCCCCCCCCCCCCCCCCCCCCCCCCCCCCCCCCCCCCCCCCCCCCCCCCCCCCCCCCCCCCCCCCCCCCCCCCCCCCCCCCCCCCCCCCCCCCCCCCCCCCCCCCCCCCCCCCCCCCCCCCCCCCCCCCCCCCCCCCCCCCCCCCCCCCCCCCCCCCCCCCCCCCCCCCCCCCCCCCCCCCCCCCCCCCCCCCCCCCCCCCCCCCCCCCCCCCCCCCCCCCCCCCCCCCCCCCCCCCCCCCCCCCCCCCCCCCCCCCCCCCCCCCCCCCCCCCCCCCCCCCCCCCCCCCCCCCCCCCCCCCCCCCCCCCCCCCCCCCCCCCCCCCCCCCCCCCCCCCCCCCCCCCCCCCCCCCCCCCCCCCCCCCCCCCCCCCCCCCCCCCCCCCCCCCCCCCCCCCCCCCCCCCCCCCCCCCCCCCCCCCCCCCCCCCCCCCCCCCCCCCCCCCCCCCCCCCCCCCCCCCCCCCCCCCCCCCCCCCCCCCCCCCCCCCCCCCCCCCCCCCCCCCCCCCCCCCCCCCCCCCCCCCCCCCCCCCCCCCCCCCCCCCCCCCCCCCCCCCCCCCCCCCCCCCCCCCCCCCCCCCCCCCCCCCCCCCCCCCCCCCCCCCCCCCCCCCCCCCCCCCCCCCCCCCCCCCCCCCCCCCCCCCCCCCCCCCCCCCCCCCCCCCCCCCCCCCCCCCCCCCCCCCCCCCCCCCCCCCCCCCCCCCCCCCCCCCCCCCCCCCCCCCCCCCCCCCCCCCCCCCCCCCCCCCCCCCCCCCCCCCCCCCCCCCCCCCCCCCCCCCCCCCCCCCCCCCCCCCCCCCCCCCCCCCCCCCCCCCCCCCCCCCCCCCCCCCCCCCCCCCCCCCCCCCCCCCCCCCCCCCCCCCCCCCCCCCCCCCCCCCCCCCCCCCCCCCCCCCCCCCCCCCCCCCCCCCCCCCCCCCCCCCCCCCCCCCCCCCCCCCCCCCCCCCCCCCCCCCCCCCCCCCCCCCCCCCCCCCCCCCCCCCCCCCCCCCCCCCCCCCCCCCCCCCCCCCCCCCCCCCCCCCCCCCCCCCCCCCCCCCCCCCCCCCCCCCCCCCCCCCCCCCCCCCCCCCCCCCCCCCCCCCCCCCCCCCCCCCCCCCCCCCCCCCCCCCCCCCCCCCCCCCCCCCCCCCCCCCCCCCCCCCCCCCCCCCCCCCCCCCCCCCCCCCCCCCCCCCCCCCCCCCCCCCCCCCCCCCCCCCCCCCCCCCCCCCCCCCCCCCCCCCCCCCCCCCCCCCCCCCCCCCCCCCCCCCCCCCCCCCCCCCCCCCCCCCCCCCCCCCCCCCCCCCCCCCCCCCCCCCCCCCCCCCCCCCCCCCCCCCCCCCCCCCCCCCCCCCCCCCCCCCCCCCCCCCCCCCCCCCCCCCCCCCCCCCCCCCCCCCCCCCCCCCCCCCCCCCCCCCCCCCCCCCCCCCCCCCCCCCCCCCCCCCCCCCCCCCCCCCCCCCCCCCCCCCCCCCCCCCCCCCCCCCCCCCCCCCCCCCCCCCCCCCCCCCCCCCCCCCCCCCCCCCCCCCCCCCCCCCCCCCCCCCCCCCCCCCCCCCCCCCCCCCCCCCCCCCCCCCCCCCCCCCCCCCCCCCCCCCCCCCCCCCCCCCCCCCCCCCCCCCCCCCCCCCCCCCCCCCCCCCCCCCCCCCCCCCCCCCCCCCCCCCCCCCCCCCCCCCCCCCCCCCCCCCCCCCCCCCCCCCCCCCCCCCCCCCCCCCCCCCCCCCCCCCCCCCCCCCCCCCCCCCCCCCCCCCCCCCCCCCCCCCCCCCCCCCCCCCCCCCCCCCCCCCCCCCCCCCCCCCCCCCCCCCCCCCCCCCCCCCCCCCCCCCCCCCCCCCCCCCCCCCCCCCCCCCCCCCCCCCCCCCCCCCCCCCCCCCCCCCCCCCCCCCCCCCCCCCCCCCCCCCCCCCCCCCCCCCCCCCCCCCCCCCCCCCCCCCCCCCCCCCCCCCCCCCCCCCCCCCCCCCCCCCCCCCCCCCCCCCCCCCCCCCCCCCCCCCCCCCCCCCCCCCCCCCCCCCCCCCCCCCCCCCCCCCCCCCCCCCCCCCCCCCCCCCCCCCCCCCCCCCCCCCCCCCCCCCCCCCCCCCCCCCCCCCCCCCCCCCCCCCCCCCCCCCCCCCCCCCCCCCCCCCCCCCCCCCCCCCCCCCCCCCCCCCCCCCCCCCCCCCCCCCCCCCCCCCCCCCCCCCCCCCCCCCCCCCCCCCCCCCCCCCCCCCCCCCCCCCCCCCCCCCCCCCCCCCCCCCCCCCCCCCCCCCCCCCCCCCCCCCCCCCCCCCCCCCCCCCCCCCCCCCCCCCCCCCCCCCCCCCCCCCCCCCCCCCCCCCCCCCCCCCCCCCCCCCCCCCCCCCCCCCCCCCCCCCCCCCCCCCCCCCCCCCCCCCCCCCCCCCCCCCCCCCCCCCCCCCCCCCCCCCCCCCCCCCCCCCCCCCCCCCCCCCCCCCCCCCCCCCCCCCCCCCCCCCCCCCCCCCCCCCCCCCCCCCCCCCCCCCCCCCCCCCCCCCCCCCCCCCCCCCCCCCCCCCCCCCCCCCCCCCCCCCCCCCCCCCCCCCCCCCCCCCCCCCCCCCCCCCCCCCCCCCCCCCCCCCCCCCCCCCCCCCCCCCCCCCCCCCCCCCCCCCCCCCCCCCCCCCCCCCCCCCCCCCCCCCCCCCCCCCCCCCCCCCCCCCCCCCCCCCCCCCCCCCCCCCCCCCCCCCCCCCCCCCCCCCCCCCCCCCCCCCCCCCCCCCCCCCCCCCCCCCCCCCCCCCCCCCCCCCCCCCCCCCCCCCCCCCCCCCCCCCCCCCCCCCCCCCCCCCCCCCCCCCCCCCCCCCCCCCCCCCCCCCCCCCCCCCCCCCCCCCCCCCCCCCCCCCCCCCCCCCCCCCCCCCCCCCCCCCCCCCCCCCCCCCCCCCCCCCCCCCCCCCCCCCCCCCCCCCCCCCCCCCCCCCCCCCCCCCCCCCCCCCCCCCCCCCCCCCCCCCCCCCCCCCCCCCCCCCCCCCCCCCCCCCCCCCCCCCCCCCCCCCCCCCCCCCCCCCCCCCCCCCCCCCCCCCCCCCCCCCCCCCCCCCCCCCCCCCCCCCCCCCCCCCCCCCCCCCCCCCCCCCCCCCCCCCCCCCCCCCCCCCCCCCCCCCCCCCCCCCCCCCCCCCCCCCCCCCCCCCCCCCCCCCCCCCCCCCCCCCCCCCCCCCCCCCCCCCCCCCCCCCCCCCCCCCCCCCCCCCCCCCCCCCCCCCCCCCCCCCCCCCCCCCCCCCCCCCCCCCCCCCCCCCCCCCCCCCCCCCCCCCCCCCCCCCCCCCCCCCCCCCCCCCCCCCCCCCCCCCCCCCCCCCCCCCCCCCCCCCCCCCCCCCCCCCCCCCCCCCCCCCCCCCCCCCCCCCCCCCCCCCCCCCCCCCCCCCCCCCCCCCCCCCCCCCCCCCCCCCCCCCCCCCCCCCCCCCCCCCCCCCCCCCCCCCCCCCCCCCCCCCCCCCCCCCCCCCCCCCCCCCCCCCCCCCCCCCCCCCCCCCCCCCCCCCCCCCCCCCCCCCCCCCCCCCCCCCCCCCCCCCCCCCCCCCCCCCCCCCCCCCCCCCCCCCCCCCCCCCCCCCCCCCCCCCCCCCCCCCCCCCCCCCCCCCCCCCCCCCCCCCCCCCCCCCCCCCCCCCCCCCCCCCCCCCCCCCCCCCCCCCCCCCCCCCCCCCCCCCCCCCCCCCCCCCCCCCCCCCCCCCCCCCCCCCCCCCCCCCCCCCCCCCCCCCCCCCCCCCCCCCCCCCCCCCCCCCCCCCCCCCCCCCCCCCCCCCCCCCCCCCCCCCCCCCCCCCCCCCCCCCCCCCCCCCCCCCCCCCCCCCCCCCCCCCCCCCCCCCCCCCCCCCCCCCCCCCCCCCCCCCCCCCCCCCCCCCCCCCCCCCCCCCCCCCCCCCCCCCCCCCCCCCCCCCCCCCCCCCCCCCCCCCCCCCCCCCCCCCCCCCCCCCCCCCCCCCCCCCCCCCCCCCCCCCCCCCCCCCCCCCCCCCCCCCCCCCCCCCCCCCCCCCCCCCCCCCCCCCCCCCCCCCCCCCCCCCCCCCCCCCCCCCCCCCCCCCCCCCCCCCCCCCCCCCCCCCCCCCCCCCCCCCCCCCCCCCCCCCCCCCCCCCCCCCCCCCCCCCCCCCCCCCCCCCCCCCCCCCCCCCCCCCCCCCCCCCCCCCCCCCCCCCCCCCCCCCCCCCCCCCCCCCCCCCCCCCCCCCCCCCCCCCCCCCCCCCCCCCCCCCCCCCCCCCCCCCCCCCCCCCCCCCCCCCCCCCCCCCCCCCCCCCCCCCCCCCCCCCCCCCCCCCCCCCCCCCCCCCCCCCCCCCCCCCCCCCCCCCCCCCCCCCCCCCCCCCCCCCCCCCCCCCCCCCCCCCCCCCCCCCCCCCCCCCCCCCCCCCCCCCCCCCCCCCCCCCCCCCCCCCCCCCCCCCCCCCCCCCCCCCCCCCCCCCCCCCCCCCCCCCCCCCCCCCCCCCCCCCCCCCCCCCCCCCCCCCCCCCCCCCCCCCCCCCCCCCCCCCCCCCCCCCCCCCCCCCCCCCCCCCCCCCCCCCCCCCCCCCCCCCCCCCCCCCCCCCCCCCCCCCCCCCCCCCCCCCCCCCCCCCCCCCCCCCCCCCCCCCCCCCCCCCCCCCCCCCCCCCCCCCCCCCCCCCCCCCCCCCCCCCCCCCCCCCCCCCCCCCCCCCCCCCCCCCCCCCCCCCCCCCCCCCCCCCCCCCCCCCCCCCCCCCCCCCCCCCCCCCCCCCCCCCCCCCCCCCCCCCCCCCCCCCCCCCCCCCCCCCCCCCCCCCCCCCCCCCCCCCCCCCCCCCCCCCCCCCCCCCCCCCCCCCCCCCCCCCCCCCCCCCCCCCCCCCCCCCCCCCCCCCCCCCCCCCCCCCCCCCCCCCCCCCCCCCCCCCCCCCCCCCCCCCCCCCCCCCCCCCCCCCCCCCCCCCCCCCCCCCCCCCCCCCCCCCCCCCCCCCCCCCCCCCCCCCCCCCCCCCCCCCCCCCCCCCCCCCCCCCCCCCCCCCCCCCCCCCCCCCCCCCCCCCCCCCCCCCCCCCCCCCCCCCCCCCCCCCCCCCCCCCCCCCCCCCCCCCCCCCCCCCCCCCCCCCCCCCCCCCCCCCCCCCCCCCCCCCCCCCCCCCCCCCCCCCCCCCCCCCCCCCCCCCCCCCCCCCCCCCCCCCCCCCCCCCCCCCCCCCCCCCCCCCCCCCCCCCCCCCCCCCCCCCCCCCCCCCCCCCCCCCCCCCCCCCCCCCCCCCCCCCCCCCCCCCCCCCCCCCCCCCCCCCCCCCCCCCCCCCCCCCCCCCCCCCCCCCCCCCCCCCCCCCCCCCCCCCCCCCCCCCCCCCCCCCCCCCCCCCCCCCCCCCCCCCCCCCCCCCCCCCCCCCCCCCCCCCCCCCCCCCCCCCCCCCCCCCCCCCCCCCCCCCCCCCCCCCCCCCCCCCCCCCCCCCCCCCCCCCCCCCCCCCCCCCCCCCCCCCCCCCCCCCCCCCCCCCCCCCCCCCCCCCCCCCCCCCCCCCCCCCCCCCCCCCCCCCCCCCCCCCCCCCCCCCCCCCCCCCCCCCCCCCCCCCCCCCCCCCCCCCCCCCCCCCCCCCCCCCCCCCCCCCCCCCCCCCCCCCCCCCCCCCCCCCCCCCCCCCCCCCCCCCCCCCCCCCCCCCCCCCCCCCCCCCCCCCCCCCCCCCCCCCCCCCCCCCCCCCCCCCCCCCCCCCCCCCCCCCCCCCCCCCCCCCCCCCCCCCCCCCCCCCCCCCCCCCCCCCCCCCCCCCCCCCCCCCCCCCCCCCCCCCCCCCCCCCCCCCCCCCCCCCCCCCCCCCCCCCCCCCCCCCCCCCCCCCCCCCCCCCCCCCCCCCCCCCCCCCCCCCCCCCCCCCCCCCCCCCCCCCCCCCCCCCCCCCCCCCCCCCCCCCCCCCCCCCCCCCCCCCCCCCCCCCCCCCCCCCCCCCCCCCCCCCCCCCCCCCCCCCCCCCCCCCCCCCCCCCCCCCCCCCCCCCCCCCCCCCCCCCCCCCCCCCCCCCCCCCCCCCCCCCCCCCCCCCCCCCCCCCCCCCCCCCCCCCCCCCCCCCCCCCCCCCCCCCCCCCCCCCCCCCCCCCCCCCCCCCCCCCCCCCCCCCCCCCCCCCCCCCCCCCCCCCCCCCCCCCCCCCCCCCCCCCCCCCCCCCCCCCCCCCCCCCCCCCCCCCCCCCCCCCCCCCCCCCCCCCCCCCCCCCCCCCCCCCCCCCCCCCCCCCCCCCCCCCCCCCCCCCCCCCCCCCCCCCCCCCCCCCCCCCCCCCCCCCCCCCCCCCCCCCCCCCCCCCCCCCCCCCCCCCCCCCCCCCCCCCCCCCCCCCCCCCCCCCCCCCCCCCCCCCCCCCCCCCCCCCCCCCCCCCCCCCCCCCCCCCCCCCCCCCCCCCCCCCCCCCCCCCCCCCCCCCCCCCCCCCCCCCCCCCCCCCCCCCCCCCCCCCCCCCCCCCCCCCCCCCCCCCCCCCCCCCCCCCCCCCCCCCCCCCCCCCCCCCCCCCCCCCCCCCCCCCCCCCCCCCCCCCCCCCCCCCCCCCCCCCCCCCCCCCCCCCCCCCCCCCCCCCCCCCCCCCCCCCCCCCCCCCCCCCCCCCCCCCCCCCCCCCCCCCCCCCCCCCCCCCCCCCCCCCCCCCCCCCCCCCCCCCCCCCCCCCCCCCCCCCCCCCCCCCCCCCCCCCCCCCCCCCCCCCCCCCCCCCCCCCCCCCCCCCCCCCCCCCCCCCCCCCCCCCCCCCCCCCCCCCCCCCCCCCCCCCCCCCCCCCCCCCCCCCCCCCCCCCCCCCCCCCCCCCCCCCCCCCCCCCCCCCCCCCCCCCCCCCCCCCCCCCCCCCCCCCCCCCCCCCCCCCCCCCCCCCCCCCCCCCCCCCCCCCCCCCCCCCCCCCCCCCCCCCCCCCCCCCCCCCCCCCCCCCCCCCCCCCCCCCCCCCCCCCCCCCCCCCCCCCCCCCCCCCCCCCCCCCCCCCCCCCCCCCCCCCCCCCCCCCCCCCCCCCCCCCCCCCCCCCCCCCCCCCCCCCCCCCCCCCCCCCCCCCCCCCCCCCCCCCCCCCCCCCCCCCCCCCCCCCCCCCCCCCCCCCCCCCCCCCCCCCCCCCCCCCCCCCCCCCCCCCCCCCCCCCCCCCCCCCCCCCCCCCCCCCCCCCCCCCCCCCCCCCCCCCCCCCCCCCCCCCCCCCCCCCCCCCCCCCCCCCCCCCCCCCCCCCCCCCCCCCCCCCCCCCCCCCCCCCCCCCCCCCCCCCCCCCCCCCCCCCCCCCCCCCCCCCCCCCCCCCCCCCCCCCCCCCCCCCCCCCCCCCCCCCCCCCCCCCCCCCCCCCCCCCCCCCCCCCCCCCCCCCCCCCCCCCCCCCCCCCCCCCCCCCCCCCCCCCCCCCCCCCCCCCCCCCCCCCCCCCCCCCCCCCCCCCCCCCCCCCCCCCCCCCCCCCCCCCCCCCCCCCCCCCCCCCCCCCCCCCCCCCCCCCCCCCCCCCCCCCCCCCCCCCCCCCCCCCCCCCCCCCCCCCCCCCCCCCCCCCCCCCCCCCCCCCCCCCCCCCCCCCCCCCCCCCCCCCCCCCCCCCCCCCCCCCCCCCCCCCCCCCCCCCCCCCCCCCCCCCCCCCCCCCCCCCCCCCCCCCCCCCCCCCCCCCCCCCCCCCCCCCCCCCCCCCCCCCCCCCCCCCCCCCCCCCCCCCCCCCCCCCCCCCCCCCCCCCCCCCCCCCCCCCCCCCCCCCCCCCCCCCCCCCCCCCCCCCCCCCCCCCCCCCCCCCCCCCCCCCCCCCCCCCCCCCCCCCCCCCCCCCCCCCCCCCCCCCCCCCCCCCCCCCCCCCCCCCCCCCCCCCCCCCCCCCCCCCCCCCCCCCCCCCCCCCCCCCCCCCCCCCCCCCCCCCCCCCCCCCCCCCCCCCCCCCCCCCCCCCCCCCCCCCCCCCCCCCCCCCCCCCCCCCCCCCCCCCCCCCCCCCCCCCCCCCCCCCCCCCCCCCCCCCCCCCCCCCCCCCCCCCCCCCCCCCCCCCCCCCCCCCCCCCCCCCCCCCCCCCCCCCCCCCCCCCCCCCCCCCCCCCCCCCCCCCCCCCCCCCCCCCCCCCCCCCCCCCCCCCCCCCCCCCCCCCCCCCCCCCCCCCCCCCCCCCCCCCCCCCCCCCCCCCCCCCCCCCCCCCCCCCCCCCCCCCCCCCCCCCCCCCCCCCCCCCCCCCCCCCCCCCCCCCCCCCCCCCCCCCCCCCCCCCCCCCCCCCCCCCCCCCCCCCCCCCCCCCCCCCCCCCCCCCCCCCCCCCCCCCCCCCCCCCCCCCCCCCCCCCCCCCCCCCCCCCCCCCCCCCCCCCCCCCCCCCCCCCCCCCCCCCCCCCCCCCCCCCCCCCCCCCCCCCCCCCCCCCCCCCCCCCCCCCCCCCCCCCCCCCCCCCCCCCCCCCCCCCCCCCCCCCCCCCCCCCCCCCCCCCCCCCCCCCCCCCCCCCCCCCCCCCCCCCCCCCCCCCCCCCCCCCCCCCCCCCCCCCCCCCCCCCCCCCCCCCCCCCCCCCCCCCCCCCCCCCCCCCCCCCCCCCCCCCCCCCCCCCCCCCCCCCCCCCCCCCCCCCCCCCCCCCCCCCCCCCCCCCCCCCCCCCCCCCCCCCCCCCCCCCCCCCCCCCCCCCCCCCCCCCCCCCCCCCCCCCCCCCCCCCCCCCCCCCCCCCCCCCCCCCCCCCCCCCCCCCCCCCCCCCCCCCCCCCCCCCCCCCCCCCCCCCCCCCCCCCCCCCCCCCCCCCCCCCCCCCCCCCCCCCCCCCCCCCCCCCCCCCCCCCCCCCCCCCCCCCCCCCCCCCCCCCCCCCCCCCCCCCCCCCCCCCCCCCCCCCCCCCCCCCCCCCCCCCCCCCCCCCCCCCCCCCCCCCCCCCCCCCCCCCCCCCCCCCCCCCCCCCCCCCCCCCCCCCCCCCCCCCCCCCCCCCCCCCCCCCCCCCCCCCCCCCCCCCCCCCCCCCCCCCCCCCCCCCCCCCCCCCCCCCCCCCCCCCCCCCCCCCCCCCCCCCCCCCCCCCCCCCCCCCCCCCCCCCCCCCCCCCCCCCCCCCCCCCCCCCCCCCCCCCCCCCCCCCCCCCCCCCCCCCCCCCCCCCCCCCCCCCCCCCCCCCCCCCCCCCCCCCCCCCCCCCCCCCCCCCCCCCCCCCCCCCCCCCCCCCCCCCCCCCCCCCCCCCCCCCCCCCCCCCCCCCCCCCCCCCCCCCCCCCCCCCCCCCCCCCCCCCCCCCCCCCCCCCCCCCCCCCCCCCCCCCCCCCCCCCCCCCCCCCCCCCCCCCCCCCCCCCCCCCCCCCCCCCCCCCCCCCCCCCCCCCCCCCCCCCCCCCCCCCCCCCCCCCCCCCCCCCCCCCCCCCCCCCCCCCCCCCCCCCCCCCCCCCCCCCCCCCCCCCCCCCCCCCCCCCCCCCCCCCCCCCCCCCCCCCCCCCCCCCCCCCCCCCCCCCCCCCCCCCCCCCCCCCCCCCCCCCCCCCCCCCCCCCCCCCCCCCCCCCCCCCCCCCCCCCCCCCCCCCCCCCCCCCCCCCCCCCCCCCCCCCCCCCCCCCCCCCCCCCCCCCCCCCCCCCCCCCCCCCCCCCCCCCCCCCCCCCCCCCCCCCCCCCCCCCCCCCCCCCCCCCCCCCCCCCCCCCCCCCCCCCCCCCCCCCCCCCCCCCCCCCCCCCCCCCCCCCCCCCCCCCCCCCCCCCCCCCCCCCCCCCCCCCCCCCCCCCCCCCCCCCCCCCCCCCCCCCCCCCCCCCCCCCCCCCCCCCCCCCCCCCCCCCCCCCCCCCCCCCCCCCCCCCCCCCCCCCCCCCCCCCCCCCCCCCCCCCCCCCCCCCCCCCCCCCCCCCCCCCCCCCCCCCCCCCCCCCCCCCCCCCCCCCCCCCCCCCCCCCCCCCCCCCCCCCCCCCCCCCCCCCCCCCCCCCCCCCCCCCCCCCCCCCCCCCCCCCCCCCCCCCCCCCCCCCCCCCCCCCCCCCCCCCCCCCCCCCCCCCCCCCCCCCCCCCCCCCCCCCCCCCCCCCCCCCCCCCCCCCCCCCCCCCCCCCCCCCCCCCCCCCCCCCCCCCCCCCCCCCCCCCCCCCCCCCCCCCCCCCCCCCCCCCCCCCCCCCCCCCCCCCCCCCCCCCCCCCCCCCCCCCCCCCCCCCCCCCCCCCCCCCCCCCCCCCCCCCCCCCCCCCCCCCCCCCCCCCCCCCCCCCCCCCCCCCCCCCCCCCCCCCCCCCCCCCCCCCCCCCCCCCCCCCCCCCCCCCCCCCCCCCCCCCCCCCCCCCCCCCCCCCCCCCCCCCCCCCCCCCCCCCCCCCCCCCCCCCCCCCCCCCCCCCCCCCCCCCCCCCCCCCCCCCCCCCCCCCCCCCCCCCCCCCCCCCCCCCCCCCCCCCCCCCCCCCCCCCCCCCCCCCCCCCCCCCCCCCCCCCCCCCCCCCCCCCCCCCCCCCCCCCCCCCCCCCCCCCCCCCCCCCCCCCCCCCCCCCCCCCCCCCCCCCCCCCCCCCCCCCCCCCCCCCCCCCCCCCCCCCCCCCCCCCCCCCCCCCCCCCCCCCCCCCCCCCCCCCCCCCCCCCCCCCCCCCCCCCCCCCCCCCCCCCCCCCCCCCCCCCCCCCCCCCCCCCCCCCCCCCCCCCCCCCCCCCCCCCCCCCCCCCCCCCCCCCCCCCCCCCCCCCCCCCCCCCCCCCCCCCCCCCCCCCCCCCCCCCCCCCCCCCCCCCCCCCCCCCCCCCCCCCCCCCCCCCCCCCCCCCCCCCCCCCCCCCCCCCCCCCCCCCCCCCCCCCCCCCCCCCCCCCCCCCCCCCCCCCCCCCCCCCCCCCCCCCCCCCCCCCCCCCCCCCCCCCCCCCCCCCCCCCCCCCCCCCCCCCCCCCCCCCCCCCCCCCCCCCCCCCCCCCCCCCCCCCCCCCCCCCCCCCCCCCCCCCCCCCCCCCCCCCCCCCCCCCCCCCCCCCCCCCCCCCCCCCCCCCCCCCCCCCCCCCCCCCCCCCCCCCCCCCCCCCCCCCCCCCCCCCCCCCCCCCCCCCCCCCCCCCCCCCCCCCCCCCCCCCCCCCCCCCCCCCCCCCCCCCCCCCCCCCCCCCCCCCCCCCCCCCCCCCCCCCCCCCCCCCCCCCCCCCCCCCCCCCCCCCCCCCCCCCCCCCCCCCCCCCCCCCCCCCCCCCCCCCCCCCCCCCCCCCCCCCCCCCCCCCCCCCCCCCCCCCCCCCCCCCCCCCCCCCCCCCCCCCCCCCCCCCCCCCCCCCCCCCCCCCCCCCCCCCCCCCCCCCCCCCCCCCCCCCCCCCCCCCCCCCCCCCCCCCCCCCCCCCCCCCCCCCCCCCCCCCCCCCCCCCCCCCCCCCCCCCCCCCCCCCCCCCCCCCCCCCCCCCCCCCCCCCCCCCCCCCCCCCCCCCCCCCCCCCCCCCCCCCCCCCCCCCCCCCCCCCCCCCCCCCCCCCCCCCCCCCCCCCCCCCCCCCCCCCCCCCCCCCCCCCCCCCCCCCCCCCCCCCCCCCCCCCCCCCCCCCCCCCCCCCCCCCCCCCCCCCCCCCCCCCCCCCCCCCCCCCCCCCCCCCCCCCCCCCCCCCCCCCCCCCCCCCCCCCCCCCCCCCCCCCCCCCCCCCCCCCCCCCCCCCCCCCCCCCCCCCCCCCCCCCCCCCCCCCCCCCCCCCCCCCCCCCCCCCCCCCCCCCCCCCCCCCCCCCCCCCCCCCCCCCCCCCCCCCCCCCCCCCCCCCCCCCCCCCCCCCCCCCCCCCCCCCCCCCCCCCCCCCCCCCCCCCCCCCCCCCCCCCCCCCCCCCCCCCCCCCCCCCCCCCCCCCCCCCCCCCCCCCCCCCCCCCCCCCCCCCCCCCCCCCCCCCCCCCCCCCCCCCCCCCCCCCCCCCCCCCCCCCCCCCCCCCCCCCCCCCCCCCCCCCCCCCCCCCCCCCCCCCCCCCCCCCCCCCCCCCCCCCCCCCCCCCCCCCCCCCCCCCCCCCCCCCCCCCCCCCCCCCCCCCCCCCCCCCCCCCCCCCCCCCCCCCCCCCCCCCCCCCCCCCCCCCCCCCCCCCCCCCCCCCCCCCCCCCCCCCCCCCCCCCCCCCCCCCCCCCCCCCCCCCCCCCCCCCCCCCCCCCCCCCCCCCCCCCCCCCCCCCCCCCCCCCCCCCCCCCCCCCCCCCCCCCCCCCCCCCCCCCCCCCCCCCCCCCCCCCCCCCCCCCCCCCCCCCCCCCCCCCCCCCCCCCCCCCCCCCCCCCCCCCCCCCCCCCCCCCCCCCCCCCCCCCCCCCCCCCCCCCCCCCCCCCCCCCCCCCCCCCCCCCCCCCCCCCCCCCCCCCCCCCCCCCCCCCCCCCCCCCCCCCCCCCCCCCCCCCCCCCCCCCCCCCCCCCCCCCCCCCCCCCCCCCCCCCCCCCCCCCCCCCCCCCCCCCCCCCCCCCCCCCCCCCCCCCCCCCCCCCCCCCCCCCCCCCCCCCCCCCCCCCCCCCCCCCCCCCCCCCCCCCCCCCCCCCCCCCCCCCCCCCCCCCCCCCCCCCCCCCCCCCCCCCCCCCCCCCCCCCCCCCCCCCCCCCCCCCCCCCCCCCCCCCCCCCCCCCCCCCCCCCCCCCCCCCCCCCCCCCCCCCCCCCCCCCCCCCCCCCCCCCCCCCCCCCCCCCCCCCCCCCCCCCCCCCCCCCCCCCCCCCCCCCCCCCCCCCCCCCCCCCCCCCCCCCCCCCCCCCCCCCCCCCCCCCCCCCCCCCCCCCCCCCCCCCCCCCCCCCCCCCCCCCCCCCCCCCCCCCCCCCCCCCCCCCCCCCCCCCCCCCCCCCCCCCCCCCCCCCCCCCCCCCCCCCCCCCCCCCCCCCCCCCCCCCCCCCCCCCCCCCCCCCCCCCCCCCCCCCCCCCCCCCCCCCCCCCCCCCCCCCCCCCCCCCCCCCCCCCCCCCCCCCCCCCCCCCCCCCCCCCCCCCCCCCCCCCCCCCCCCCCCCCCCCCCCCCCCCCCCCCCCCCCCCCCCCCCCCCCCCCCCCCCCCCCCCCCCCCCCCCCCCCCCCCCCCCCCCCCCCCCCCCCCCCCCCCCCCCCCCCCCCCCCCCCCCCCCCCCCCCCCCCCCCCCCCCCCCCCCCCCCCCCCCCCCCCCCCCCCCCCCCCCCCCCCCCCCCCCCCCCCCCCCCCCCCCCCCCCCCCCCCCCCCCCCCCCCCCCCCCCCCCCCCCCCCCCCCCCCCCCCCCCCCCCCCCCCCCCCCCCCCCCCCCCCCCCCCCCCCCCCCCCCCCCCCCCCCCCCCCCCCCCCCCCCCCCCCCCCCCCCCCCCCCCCCCCCCCCCCCCCCCCCCCCCCCCCCCCCCCCCCCCCCCCCCCCCCCCCCCCCCCCCCCCCCCCCCCCCCCCCCCCCCCCCCCCCCCCCCCCCCCCCCCCCCCCCCCCCCCCCCCCCCCCCCCCCCCCCCCCCCCCCCCCCCCCCCCCCCCCCCCCCCCCCCCCCCCCCCCCCCCCCCCCCCCCCCCCCCCCCCCCCCCCCCCCCCCCCCCCCCCCCCCCCCCCCCCCCCCCCCCCCCCCCCCCCCCCCCCCCCCCCCCCCCCCCCCCCCCCCCCCCCCCCCCCCCCCCCCCCCCCCCCCCCCCCCCCCCCCCCCCCCCCCCCCCCCCCCCCCCCCCCCCCCCCCCCCCCCCCCCCCCCCCCCCCCCCCCCCCCCCCCCCCCCCCCCCCCCCCCCCCCCCCCCCCCCCCCCCCCCCCCCCCCCCCCCCCCCCCCCCCCCCCCCCCCCCCCCCCCCCCCCCCCCCCCCCCCCCCCCCCCCCCCCCCCCCCCCCCCCCCCCCCCCCCCCCCCCCCCCCCCCCCCCCCCCCCCCCCCCCCCCCCCCCCCCCCCCCCCCCCCCCCCCCCCCCCCCCCCCCCCCCCCCCCCCCCCCCCCCCCCCCCCCCCCCCCCCCCCCCCCCCCCCCCCCCCCCCCCCCCCCCCCCCCCCCCCCCCCCCCCCCCCCCCCCCCCCCCCCCCCCCCCCCCCCCCCCCCCCCCCCCCCCCCCCCCCCCCCCCCCCCCCCCCCCCCCCCCCCCCCCCCCCCCCCCCCCCCCCCCCCCCCCCCCCCCCCCCCCCCCCCCCCCCCCCCCCCCCCCCCCCCCCCCCCCCCCCCCCCCCCCCCCCCCCCCCCCCCCCCCCCCCCCCCCCCCCCCCCCCCCCCCCCCCCCCCCCCCCCCCCCCCCCCCCCCCCCCCCCCCCCCCCCCCCCCCCCCCCCCCCCCCCCCCCCCCCCCCCCCCCCCCCCCCCCCCCCCCCCCCCCCCCCCCCCCCCCCCCCCCCCCCCCCCCCCCCCCCCCCCCCCCCCCCCCCCCCCCCCCCCCCCCCCCCCCCCCCCCCCCCCCCCCCCCCCCCCCCCCCCCCCCCCCCCCCCCCCCCCCCCCCCCCCCCCCCCCCCCCCCCCCCCCCCCCCCCCCCCCCCCCCCCCCCCCCCCCCCCCCCCCCCCCCCCCCCCCCCCCCCCCCCCCCCCCCCCCCCCCCCCCCCCCCCCCCCCCCCCCCCCCCCCCCCCCCCCCCCCCCCCCCCCCCCCCCCCCCCCCCCCCCCCCCCCCCCCCCCCCCCCCCCCCCCCCCCCCCCCCCCCCCCCCCCCCCCCCCCCCCCCCCCCCCCCCCCCCCCCCCCCCCCCCCCCCCCCCCCCCCCCCCCCCCCCCCCCCCCCCCCCCCCCCCCCCCCCCCCCCCCCCCCCCCCCCCCCCCCCCCCCCCCCCCCCCCCCCCCCCCCCCCCCCCCCCCCCCCCCCCCCCCCCCCCCCCCCCCCCCCCCCCCCCCCCCCCCCCCCCCCCCCCCCCCCCCCCCCCCCCCCCCCCCCCCCCCCCCCCCCCCCCCCCCCCCCCCCCCCCCCCCCCCCCCCCCCCCCCCCCCCCCCCCCCCCCCCCCCCCCCCCCCCCCCCCCCCCCCCCCCCCCCCCCCCCCCCCCCCCCCCCCCCCCCCCCCCCCCCCCCCCCCCCCCCCCCCCCCCCCCCCCCCCCCCCCCCCCCCCCCCCCCCCCCCCCCCCCCCCCCCCCCCCCCCCCCCCCCCCCCCCCCCCCCCCCCCCCCCCCCCCCCCCCCCCCCCCCCCCCCCCCCCCCCCCCCCCCCCCCCCCCCCCCCCCCCCCCCCCCCCCCCCCCCCCCCCCCCCCCCCCCCCCCCCCCCCCCCCCCCCCCCCCCCCCCCCCCCCCCCCCCCCCCCCCCCCCCCCCCCCCCCCCCCCCCCCCCCCCCCCCCCCCCCCCCCCCCCCCCCCCCCCCCCCCCCCCCCCCCCCCCCCCCCCCCCCCCCCCCCCCCCCCCCCCCCCCCCCCCCCCCCCCCCCCCCCCCCCCCCCCCCCCCCCCCCCCCCCCCCCCCCCCCCCCCCCCCCCGTGGTATTTTTCAAAATTTTCTCAAAAACGGCTCCAATTTTTTTCTTTAAATTTCATGTATGAATAAAGTAAAATACCTTATTAACATGGCATAGGTACGATTCTCACGAATAACTCTGAATTTTTCGAAAATTGTGAAAGTTTTGAATTTTACTCTCGGCGTCTTTCTCCAACTACAAAATTGAAGATAGAGATTTTTTCTTCCAAATAAATTTGTTCTGCATATTGAGTTCTTTAATAAAGGTCCATGTAAATGTTTTTCAAAATTTCAGTAGTTTTCTGTGCAATAGTGCCTGCAATACTGTGCACTTTAAAAAAATTACAAAAACGGATTTTCTCAAAAACGGCTCCAAATTTTTTCTTTGAACTTTTGGTAGGGATAGTGGTAAATATACTCTATCAGTTTGCCATAAAAGCCATATTGCTCTATAGGTTGGTTTTTCCAAAAATTACAAAAAATGTAAATTTTTTCTCATTTTCTCACGTCGATAATATTTACATTAGCGACGATTTTTTTACATTATTATATTTAAGAGTATAGATCTTTAAATAATGTCAAGTAAAGTTTCTCGAAAACACTACCGTTTTCTGTGAAGTAGCTCAAATTTCGGCATTTTCAGAAATGGCTCAAACGTCATTTTCTTTCTCGTAATATGGCTGCCATTTTTTTCTTGAAACTTTTGTAACGGGATAGTGATTCATTACACTCATTAGTATAGCGTGAAGTTTATTTGTGATTTTTTTTGTTTTTTTTTCAAAATTACCGTATATAAATTAAATTTTTTTGAACGATCTCTCACATCTTTAATATGCACCTTATCCGCAATTTGTAAAGATGATTATATTTGTGAGTGTAAGTGTTTCAAATAACTTCAAAAAAAAAAATATAAGTATTTTGAAAACTCAAAAGTTGTCTGCGAAATATAGCTTCAAATTTCGCAATTTTAGTAAGCGCTAAAACGACAATTTCTCTTAAACGGCACATAATTTTTAAAAAAAAAATTGCTATTTATGACTATGTTTTTGTGTTCTTATAATATTCTAAAATTAATATTTTCGTTTCTACCAATAGGAAACGAAATAATTAAGAAATCCAAAAAACAAAATGTACTTTTGGCGGTGATAGATTTTAGTGGCAAGAAAGAGTATGTGACAAATCCGAATAGTTGTTTTTTTTAAGCGACGAACCCAAGAAATAGAAACTAATACGGGAAAGCCTCTGTGCCATTCTGGTAGCACCACGAGTTTCTTTTAACGGCCCGGCAATTAATTTTTTTTCCGCCGAAAATTGGCCAATGTTTTTTTTTATTTTCGCGTCAAGCATTACTTAACTTTCCCTATACTACGTATATACGTGTATACGCACGTATACGGGAAAGTAAAAATGTTCGTTGAATTAACAGTTCGGACCGTTCAAGTAACAATGCGGAATCTCATCGCTGTGTGCAACTATATAATTAATAACATTCAATAATAATTAACAAAATTGAAAGCATGTGTATATTTTGCAGCACAATTAATTAAACTTAAAGCAATATAAACAATATTTTGATATTTATAATAGCGTCCAAATTTGGGCCCCCCCCCCCAATAAAAAGATCCGAAATCCCGCCCCTGTCTATCATTAATGATATAACAACAACAACACACAACATTAATAAAAGTCCCCACATTCATGGCCCAAGAGGTCTAGCTTAAAAACATACCAACACTTAATTATCTACAACACAAACTTGTAGGAAATTTTTTATTTTGGATTTGTCTTTCTGCAGTGTCTATTACAATTGTTAACTTTTGAACAAAATTTTTAAATAGCAAACTCACAATAAAATTCATAATGGCTTCATTGAAATCATCTGTGTGTATGCTTCAAGAAAGATCTTGACGGGAAATAGCCTTGGCACAAGCCTTCACTCCTCAGTCAAATGTGGCTTGTACTCAATTTTCTGTTGTGTGAAGTCCAAAATAAAAATTGTTAAAACATTTTCTGAAGCAAAATTAGAATTTAAAGTGGTACACTCGCCACAGTGGTGATGTTCATGGATGTTTCTGGATGGCTGCAAAGATAAATAGACTGAAGCATTGGAAACAAGAAGAGGGGAATGACCATTGGAATGTTTTCGGGAAAGATACTTGGTGCAGACCAAATATCCCTTCTCTGCAGAGTTTATTTATCCAATTAGTGCATGCTTCAACCTGCTTACTTACTGTGACAGTGAACACCCCAGAAATTGAAGCACATCCCTCCAGAGGCAGGAATTGAAGCACATCCCTCCAGAGGCAGGATTCGGGGGTGGGGTGGGGGCAAGGGGGGGCAACTGCCCCCCCAATGTTGGGACATATTTAAAAAATATATTTAGACATTGCATTCAAGTTTATGTTAAAGATTTACTTTTTTCTGTATTTTCAGAAGAATTTTAATAATATTAAGGGAATAATAATTTTTATTAAGCTAAGATAATACCATACTGCATAATAAATTGGCAAACTTTAGTTCAATTTATAAAAACTCGTGCGCACGCGCACGCGCGCGCACCCGCCCACGCGCCCACGCACGCTTTGCGATACGATTCATTATAATCGGTACTATTCACACGTAATTCGTTTAATTCCACTTGTGGAGAGAAATGTCTTGTAAATTGTGTGGAAGTTGATTCTTAGTATTTTCCATATAGACCAAAATAAACTCTATTATTAATAATAAAATTAAAAATGTCTTAACGACAGCTGTGAGTGACAGGGACAAAGGAGAGCAAAATAAAACAGTCGTTAATTATAATAAGCTTGTTGTCCACCCCATTTGGTTCTCTCATTTTTAAATTGTTTTTGTGGGCTGTGAAATAAATGTTTTGTCCAACATGAATGCGGACCCGTGGCCCTCTCTCGTGGGCCACGTGCGGACCACTGTCCTGGTCCTCAGTCAGAGGGCTTTTCGTATAGGTGACGATGACATCTCTGCGACGTCAAAGAATAAGAGCTCAGTTGATTTCTTGCAGTACTGGCTAAAGCACAAGCTTTTCTTATAGTGAAACGAGCCAGATCAAGAAAGTAAGAAGATTTCAGCTCTTGTATCTGACAGTTGGAAATTAATGTTAGTTAATCGCGTTTAGTTTCAAATTAGAATTAATTAATAGCAGATGACTAATACAAGTGTTTTATTGTTTACTGAAGGAAATGTGACTTTACCAGACTACCATCTCATAGATACTTTGTTCTCCTAGAAGCTATAGCAAAATAGCAAACTTTCGGTGGCCATTGCTCACGTTATTCTAGTATCCTCTGGTAATCGAGAGAGTAACATCTCTTCGTTAATGACGAACTGAGGAGTGTCAAATATACATTAATCTGCATTGCAGCCTACACAGGAAAAATGATGATCACGCTAGACCACTGATAATAACTTCCCTTCTCTGTTATTATAAATGGGAACCAAGGGCCGTCGGCAACAGCCGGATCGGATGGGGGCAGCACAGCCTGAGCGAGCGATTCCTGCTGAAGAGGGGGGGGCGCGTTGAGAGTAGAACGATAAGTCGGAAAGTTCCGTTTCATGCAAGACGTCATACAAAATGTGGTCATGGCAAAAGGAAGCAAGAGGCTGTCGTAATAATAGTCCGATAATTTTTAAAATAAATAGGAAGAACATTTTTTTTAAAAAATGCAGGAGATAATACAAAATGATTTGTTTCTCAGAAATTTTTTAACCATGTTAAAGAGTATATCTACACGGTGAATCATGCAGCTGAGTACAAGTAAACTGATAAACGTATTTTTGAAAATAGATTTCAGAAATTTCTGATATGGAGTCAGATAACAAAGTTTTTGTTTACCATTTTTCAATGTTGACAGCGTAAATCACGATTTACATTTGAAAATATTGGATCTTCGAAATGATACAGAATTGAAGACCAATTCCAACACCAGGAAGATCTACTTCATTTTTTAATAAAACATTCTTCTGTTTTACTGCTTTTTACTGTTTCCTAAGCTCCACAAGCATGCTGCCATTATTTTAAGTATGTTTATGTCTAGACATGGTTGTAAGCAATATTTGTTGAGAAATTGTTCATTGAGAAAAAAATGTATCGTTGAATAAACAGTTCGGACCGTTCAAGTAACAATGCGGAATCTCACCGCAGTGTGCAACTAATATAATTAACACATTCGATAATAATTAACAAAATTGAAAGCAATGTGTATAATTGTATCACAATTAATTAACTTAAAGCATGTAAACGAATATTTTGATATTTTTAATAGTGCCCAAATTTGCCCCCCAATAAAAGATCCGAAATCCCGCCCCTGCATCCCTCCCTCATAAAGTTTCCCATGATGAAAAAACTCACTGCTGGCAGATTTGGAGTTTAGGAATCTGTGAGTGGGGCAATATATTACTATGTTTTTCTATGTTTTTTTTCTATATTACTATGTTTTTCTGAATTATTATGTTTACTGTAAAAGAAATTAGCATTAAAAATTTTGAAAATATCCAAAAAGAGTCTTGAGGTTGGATTTGTGTTACAGCCTCTTTACTGCCTAACACTGCCCCAAAACATTTTCCAAAGAATCTTGATTTATATTTTTAGTCTTAATATTTTTAACTCCCATTCCCTCATCACCTTTCACAAGGACTGGATAACAATGATATTTATTTTTCAATTTCAAAACATTTACTTTCAGGCTTTACGTAATATATTCCAAATAAAATAATGTTTGAATTTTGAGTGACAGTTCTCCATTCCTTGTCATTTACTGAAGAAGCATTAAAAGTATCAAAAAGTTTATCAACAATGAAAATGAAGTTGCCAGATCTTCGGCTAATTTATTTTGGTTTCTAAGGTTTTGGGCATAACAGCTCAATTCGCTGGAAATTTTTAGACTAAACAATTAATTTTACTCTCATTTTTTCTTTAGGATTTTTGGAGCAGAAGACGATCAATCATTTTCTATGGATACCCTCAGACCATTTTCTACTTTTCTCATATACTAAGAACTCATTCAAATATCAAATTTTGCAACTTTGATTTTATGATCATCTCACCCTTTGGAATTGAACAGTGTTCAAGGAAGTTATTTCTCAAAACTTTGAGAAGATGTGGGATCTGCAAAATCAAAAATTTTGACATTCCCCATTTTGATAGCTGGTTGTCTCTTTCAGGCATTATTTGTGTGGCCAGTACTTTTAGAGCTGAAACACTAGACTGCACCAATCAATAACTATGGCTACAATACACCCAATGCCCTGCAATCAAGCACAGTTTCTTTATTGCATTTTTTAGATATCCCTTGCTAATTGACCTAATTGGAAAGCAACAAATTCAGAGCACGCACAATGAAACTTGAGAATGGAGAGCAAAAGAGGATGGCAATTCACTCCCAAATTTTTTGTAATCCAAATATAATCCTGAATAGGATCATAATTAAGATGTTTCTCAAACTTATCTCGTCAAACATAAGGATACACAATTTATCATTTTTTCCGACAGGTAGAGCATTACTTAACTAGGGCTATTAAGCATGGTCTTGGAAATGCCCTTAGTTAAAGGAATACTCTGACTTACGCATGTTTTCGAGTTTTGGAGGGAAGGCGATGCAAAACACTTGTCTGAGCAGCAGGTAAGCTTTAGCACTACTTCCCTGAATAGCCACACACAAACCCTTAATATGGACTGAATACTGCCTGCATTTATTGGGAGTATTTGAATCTTATTGATGACAGTTGAAATTTTCTTTGGGCAAAACAACAACATGGCTGCCCTCATGAGACACTTCCATGACTGCGAAAGACATATCCAAGCATTTGCTTGTCTGCCTGAAATATTTTTCTTTTAAATATTTTGCAATTTGAAATTTTTTGTAAATGCAAGGGGAGATAAGTTATCTTTTGTGATATCCTGTTAATCTTTTCAAATTGTATTTTCGAGTGCTAAACTTAAATTTGGAAAGAGCCTCTCACAGTGGTGTGTGTGGTGTATCCAAAGACAACTGTACCTGATTATTGTTGGTGCCATGTCTTTCCTCTTCAAATGTGTTCATTTGAGAAGAAACTTCTGCATTTTCCACCATTAGGTCACCTGGAAAATTACATCATTATGTAGTAAAAGTTATTAGAAAACTAAATATGAAATAAAATTAATTAAAAATATTTAATGGGAAAGGTATGTTGTTTAAAAGAGAATTAATAATAATTAACTATTAATATACTTGTTGAATTCCTCAAGACTGAATCGATGAGATTCTCCCCAAGGCACCTGGACCACTTAGTGGATCTACAATTAACCTTTAAATATAACCCTGGGGTCTATTGGGCCCGAACCAAATTTCTTTATATACTTTAATTGAAAATAAATATTTGGGATATTTTAGTCCCACGTAAATCAGTTAGTATATTTGGGAAGGGTTTGCACAGTTGGCGCCTGCTAATAGTCTGCTACTAACCTGCAGTAGAGTGCGGAAGTGTCTTTGGGGTTTGCTGGACCCCATGTTATATTTGCGTATGTTCTTTTTCAAAGTTGCAATTTTGATTTTTGTTTGTTTTTAAGACTTTTTCTAGGCAAAATAACATCAAACCATTAAAGATAATTTATACCTAATACGAGACTTACTACTTACTATGAGAGTAATAACGAAGAAAATCGGAGAGCTTGTTTGGTGATCACTCGGATTTGGATCCTTATTTTGTTTTAGAACATGATTATCAATAGTTTTAAACTTACTTTTTACATAAATGTTATTTTTAAGTGTGTAAATTAAAATAATGGTTAAATTTTGATTTGTTTTTCATTTTTCAGTCAAATATTACTTCTATCAAATCTCTAATGAAGTATTATTTAGTTTGTTGTTTTTTATCTAAATAACGTCTCATTTGCTAAGTATTATAAGAAAAACTGTTTACATTTTTAAGATAATGATAGTACTGGGTTACATAGTTTTTATGGCTTTTTAATAAATATAATTTTAACAGTAATATTTTGTTTTAAAAACAAAAAAAATTATTCATCCAAATCTCTACACATTTGTCAAAAAATGTGTAACTTTTTTATGAATGGTGCTAATTCTTAATAAATATCATTAATTTCCCTCAAAACAGTGTTAGCTCTACTAAAAGGAATTAAAGTATAATTAAAAAATATTTACAGAACTTTCGAAAACCTTCAGGTAAAAATATACATACATTAAAATTGGGTCTGACAGACCCCACCGTTATTTTTACGTATATTAATAAGTGTTATATTTAAGTAGAGTTAAGAAATAATAGCATTCATAAGTTTGATTCAGCAAAATATATTAGCATGGCAAGCAATGCTAGCAAGATCGTTATAATAAGAAATTAACTTGTTTCGGCTAAAGTTTAGTTACAACTTAGAAACTTCGTTTGAACGGGCACTTCGCGCCGCTTCGGCGAGAAGGAACCCGCCCTAGGTGGAGGGCACGAGAGGTGTTTGGGGGATGTGTGAGGGTAACCGTTCTGTGAGAGGGCTGGTGAGCAATATGCAGAACTTAGTACATCTTATAAAAATGAAAGGTGGGCGGTTTCGCCGGCGACGCTGCCGCGTACTAATCCTATTCCTGGCGAAGGTCTGTAGTGGTCGGGTCTTTCGAAAACGTCCTCGGGGCCCGTCATAAACAAAAGCGCACGGCAGGGTTTCAAGCATGGTGGGTAATTCGAGTATTGGTTACGATTGGCTAGATTTTCGAATCGTAACATCGTAAATCAGTCGTAAATTTTTCGCTCCTCGGAAGTTCGCGGGCTGACCCGAAGTGACGTCAGACATTGAGGAAGTGAGATTCGTAGGCTTCCGCGGCCGGAGTCATTATATTTCTTGGCTGTCCGGGATGAGCCGCGTCTCAGTAAGGTTTTACTGACGTTTCGGCCATCTTGCTGTGGCCTTCTTTCAGAGCAGCTGTGGCCTTCTTCTCAGCAGTTTAGCTCTGAAGAAGCCACAGCAAGATGGCCGAAACGTCAGTACAACCTACTGAGACGCGGCTCATCCCGGACAGCCAAGAATATAATTGAGGAAGTGACTCGGCGTTGGTGCAGCTATCTACCAACGACTACATGGACATGTCGCGACAATACGTGACGTAATCCCGCGCGCGTGACTCAATTGGACAGTTTAATAATAATATATAATATAATTATTATATTAAATTGCCCAGTTTAATAATAACTTTTTTAACGCACGCGCGCGTGATCAGAGAATGTTATATGCTCGTGCCATTAAAAAATGCATTGTGAATGGGCCTTTACATTTCATTAAAACTAATATACTTGTAGTAGGGCCTTCGTGATAAGGAAAATAAATTTAAAATACAGTTCTTTTATAAATATTTGTGAATAGCCATTCACCTATCTCTGAATAGCTACCCCCTTCGACAGGACTATTACATCAAATATGCAGCTCGTCTTTCGGTGCAAAATAGTTGCGATTACCGGTACACAGGAACCACATTTCTGGTAATCAGAGTTTGTCAAACCGCTCGCTTCGCTATTTTATGCGTAATTCAGGTAATATTAGTAAGAGTGGGGCTGTGTATTCCAGAACTCAAGAAAACATGCCCGTATGATATCAAGAAATTTTGCGTAATAAAGTTGTAAAATAATTTTTTTTGTTGAAAATGGCGCCATATAAAACTTGAATTGCCAACTTAACAATAACATTGTCAATTTGGTAATAAATGCTTTCTGAGCATATTAAAGATTTATGGTTATCGGAAGTGAATTTTAATGTACATTTCTCTAGTTTATAAAGTACTAGAGTAAGTTATTTGTTTCTGGTATTAATACCTGAAAACACGGTGTTTATTGTTTTGGTTATGGCCGTGTTTTGTACTCGAGATCAACGTGATCAACAAGAGATGGTGTTCTCTATTGAGCAGCTAAATATAACCTCTCCCAGATATGACGGATGAAGCTAAAGTAATGAACGGCCTGGAAATGCTTTCGTTCCCTTCTAATGTCATTGGCGTTTTACTTGACTACAGCTGTTTTTTGCAGTAAATCATAATTTACTTCCTAACTTGACGGACTGAAATATGTCGTTGACTTTTTTGATATGTATTAATATATATCTATTTGTTACAATCAGGTCTTTTCAGAATCATTAGATAAGTGTTTAATGAAGACGTCCGACAAAAATTAACCAGCACTGACTATGCTATAGCTGGGGTGTCAGTGGTGCAGTCACAAGGTGTTCTTGTCAACTCTTGATTAAGTAATAAAGATCAGATTTCAGGTAGCACATAGAATTAATTATTAATATGACGGTTTCCTGCTTTTCACTATTATAAATTATCATATTTTGTATTTATTGCAGTTGCAAAGTGGAACCAATAAGAAGGACGCACTTGGTGTCAAGTATTGGAGTATACCCCAAGCAACGCAACAAATAATTAAAGATGAAGGAATTTCAGCTTTATGGAAAGGACATGTTCCAGCACAGTTACTGTCTGTTTTGTATGGTGTTGCCCAGGTTTGTATTTTTTTTTTTTTTTTTGTGGCATAATTTTGCCCTTTTCAAAATCTACATTTTTAGAGGACTTAGCTGACAACAATGATAAAATTGCATTTAATTTTCTTTATTTATAATTTTTAATATTAATTTTAGATCTTGAATGATTCTAACAATAAAATATATTCCTTAACTATGTAAACAATGTAGTAATATATTTTTATTTTCTTGATGTGCGAAGTCTAGACAACTAATTTAGTAAAATTTGGTTAAATTATTTTAATTACCATTAATACTGTTAAATAAATTTTACACCAAAGACAAACCCACTGGAGTGACTCAAAGCAATAATTATAATCATCACATACATGTTTTCATATTTGTATTAATTATAAATTATAATAATTATAAATTAACATAAATGTTTTCATATTGTCGTGTCTGATTCATTTACAGTTTTCATCTTTTGAATTTTTTCTCAAAGTTGCTTCAAAGGAATCTCAGAAAACACCATTTATTTTATTCATTTTATTTGTGGTGCATCTCTGCAGGATGCTTTGCTACAGTTGCCTCCTTCCCTTGCGATGTTATTAGAACCCGCTTAGTGGCTCAAGGTGAACCAAAGGTAATATATTGTACAAAGTTTCTTTTAGTGGGTTTTTGTCAGTCGGGCATTGAAGGAAAAATTGGGTTTATATAATTCAATCACTCTTAAGCTTGTCGTGCTATTGAGATCCTGTCACAGTGAACATGAATAAGTATAGTGAAGAATAGTTCTGTGCCAAGGAATTTAAAAATTGAACCAGTTGAAGTTGAATATCAAAAAATATCAATTTATTTGAGAGTTAACCATCCATCCCCATTTATACCATTGTTAGATCAAAATTAATAATTATTATTTTGGAGGATTTTGAAGTAAAAATTTCTTTCACAGTTACTTTCAATTTTATAAATCTACAATACGTTGAGTCAGTGCATAAAAGTACCGGTATTTGCTCATGTATGCTGCATTTTCTGCCCTGAAAAGTAATTCGTGAAATGGGGGTGGCAGCTTATACACAAGATATTTCTTAAAAAAAAAAAAAAAGTCATTGAGAAAAACAAATTTTTATGCCAAAAATTACCTTTTATCATCACAAATGCACACAATATACAAGTTGATGTTAAATTTAAACTCCCATCGCTCCCCGGACTCACTCACTTCCCGATTCAATGTAACTTTCAAAATCAATGGCAACTTTCCATAATACATTGTCCTTGCTCCCGTCCATTGTATTAGAAATGCTGCACACTAAAAGTTTTCACCGCTTCGGAAGCCCACATGGTATCGCATTGTTACGTTGCCTCAGTTTGTTCTTAGCGTTGAATGAACAGTGTCACACTCTGAGGGATATGCAGAAACAGCCAATCAATTTGATATGGCACTCCCCCCTTCCTCCAATTTCATATTAAAGGTTTACCTATTTTTTTTAAAATAAATACATATTTTTTTATAAAATTTTCTGAGCAACATTGAATTATTCAGTGCTGCTTACACATGAGATTCTTTTTTTTTTTTTCCAATTATTGTGACAAAGATCATTAGTGCAGCTTATAGACAAGCAAATATGGTATTACTCTATGATATGAGGTAATTGAAAAGCACATAGGATACCCAAATAAGTGAAAACATATGCAAATTGTGTGCTGTGTAATAAATTATTGGAGGTTGAGACCTATGTAAATTATGTTTTTATATACTTAATTTGTTTGTTGCTTTTTTTATTTGAAAACATTTAATTACATGAAGGAAATACCATCATTATTAAAATGTTGCAAATTTATGTACATTTGCATTGTTTTGATGTCATTGAATATATTTGGCAGGATATTTTCTCTCAACAGTATGTTTTGCTTTTCAAGAGAAAATATAATTCTGTTTTTTATATTTTTTGGGGGAGGGGATAGAATATAATATTAAATGACAGGTCAATAAGATTTCCCTTTATAGTTTATAGTTTATAGTTTATAGTGGTACATACCTATTCTATAAATAACCTGATTATAAAATTTTATGTTTGTATTTGTTGAGATCTAGATTTTTTGTGAGTGTTTGTTTTGTTAGTTCAGAGGTTACTAATAGAATCTGCATCACCCACTTGGAGTCAATAAAGTTTCGGAGAATGAGGAAATGATAATCAGTGGGGGCCAATTGCCAATATGCACCTACGACTGATTGCTGTACAAGATCCAATGAATTATAAAAATTATTAATGTAGTTAATATTAATTGGTTTCTAATAGAAGCTCTTCAAGACATCTAATAATATTAGTATATAACTTTAAAAATTAGAGATTAGAATAGTAAAGAATACAACAAATACAATAAACCCATTTTTCAAAGGTTTTTTGTTTATATTCTTTCTCTAATTATTGTTAAGACATTTATAGTACTATTATTTGGGTCATGAAGTTACACTAACCCATACACTATAATAGAAAAATTGAAGTGGGAACAGTAATCTAACTATTTATTTAAAAGAGTTGATACACTGAACAGGTTGGGAGTCCATGTAATAGCCATTTGTCCAATAGTATTGATCAAACATCTCTTGCTAGGACTGGTAGTTATGAAGACTCCCACTTCAGCAGGACTTTAAAAGGTGTTAGTGTCTTTGTTCAATTTAATGTTATAAGAAAACCTAATGATAAATATATTTTACAAATTTCTAGATTAGCTAAATAATTTAAAGTTGAACATAAAATATTTTTTTTAAATACATAAAGGGAATAAATTCTTCACTTTGCAGGTGTACTCAGGAATATGTGATGCAGCATTAAAGATATATACCAAAGAGGGATCGAAAGCATTCTTTAAAGGCCTATCACCAACATTGATACAAGTTGCACCCCCACTGGTGCTCAATTTGCATTTTATGCTGGCTTTAAGGAAGTGTGGAGAAAATTAGGTAACAATTTATTTTCTTGTCGTATACTTTGTGCTGGTTATATGTGAAAAAAATCTAGCAACTGAAACTCACCAAGCTGTCTACAAATTTGTAAATGTGTGAATTTAAAATCCTTAAAATATCAGTTTTCACTGCAGTTTATACATATACTGTAAATTTAAAAAAATTTATGTGATATCATCTTACAACTTGGCCTTCTTTGTTTATGAAGTGCTTTACAAGTTGAGATCACTGACAACTTGTTATTGGGAAAGAGGATGATGTAAATGTACAAAAGTGAAAGGGTGTTCTTAGTTTCACGCTTCTCACAAATTTTTATATTTTGACATCAGCAGGGCGTGATGGAAAATGTGAAGTTTCAGAATCAGGAGGCTGATATCCTAATGGCTTTTGATGGCAGGGGAGATGACTAGATTTTTATCGTATAAAAAAATTTTTAGTTACTCTGAATATAAAATGTATTTTATTTATTGACTTATAGTTAATTTTTGTAGTATTAACAAAAGATATGTTAAGTGAATTTCATTAGTATTGAAATTGGTAAAAGCTATATTTTTGAATATGAACCATTGACTTCTGGGAGAAGCTGAAAAACTGAACACCCCTTCTCTCCTCTAAATTAGTTTCATTTGATAATTTGAAATTTATATTCTTTCTTCACTTTGAATGTATCTTTTTACTTAGTATGAAGGGTATAATTTTGAGTTTTATTTTTTGTTGTTGTGAATATCACCTAGTGCATTAAAGAATATGTAGGAATATTGCATGTTCCTAATTGCAATCCTTTTTAATGACAATGTTTTTTGTGTGTAAGTTTTGAGGTACTACTCAATTGATATTCGTTGTAACATTTTCAAAAGCATTATTTTACGTTTATTAATTTACAGTAATTAAATATTTTTTAAATATTTCATGAAATTTCAGTTCGTAGTGAATTTATTTATTGTTTTTCTTTCTTTAACTAGGGTGAATATTTTATTCTATTAATCTTCAGATTAGTAGTATCTGAAATGATGTATGAATAGTAATGTTAGGAGGTTTACTGAAAATATTTGTGAAAACTACTGAAGGTAATGTGAATATCCTTTGTTTCTGAAATTATCTTATAATTTCATGAAATGGATATGGGAATTTCAAAGGATTATGAAAAAATTTGCGGTGGTGAAAAGTTGTTAAAAAAGACAAAATACTAAGTAAGTTTCATTAGAAAAGATATGTAAAAATGGAAGTCATCTGTGTATTTAATAATTCAAATTACTATATATTTTACTTTTGAATGAGTGCTTAAAATGTTTGAGTGAAAATTGCATTTATGTACCTTCCTATTTTATTTAAATATATTTCAATTCTGAAAATTGAAGATTCCCACACGATATTTCTTAAGCGTTTTACATGCTAAAGATTCTTTTCTTAACAGGCAGTATTCTTAACTGTACTTTTTGCTGTTAAATGGATTTGTAGTAGAGATTCTCCAACTTTTAATACAATGAAAATAGTTTTGAGTGGTTATTGATGACATCTAGTTTTAATTTTCTTTTAGTATTTATTTTTCTTAATGACCTTGAACTTGTATTTATTTCATAGTCGGTGATGAAACTATAGCTAAACTAGTTCTCTTATACCAGTATCACTTTCTGGATCTCTCGTATTGTGTTCCTTGTCGGGATTGTGTGCCAAAACAATAGTCTACCCCTTCGATCTTGCTCGGAAACGTCTGCCAGATTCAAGGATTTGAAGAAGCTAGAGAAAAATTTGGGAAGGTAAATGCGTACAGCATTGAAATTAAATAGCTGAAATATGTTCCTGTGTGGGGATTACATCATCTTTTTCTTATTAAGGTTTTCCGTTGTTCTGGTTTAATGGATTGCTTATGGGTACTCTAAAGGAAGAAAAGGTAAGAGGCCTTTTTAAAGGACTAAGCCCTAGTCTTATCAAGCTGGTGCTACAACTGCCATTCACTTTGTGCTTATGAACAGATGTGTCAAATTCTAACTGTGTGGCATTCAAAAATCTAACAATGTGTGTGTGTGTGTATGTTGTGTGTGTGTGTGTGTGTGTGTGTGTGTGTGTGTGTGTATGTGTATTTAGAGTACAGATTGATTTATTTTCACTATCTATAGTATGCAGAAAATTCCATTAATTATTGTTATTGTCAAAGATTATTATGTTATTTTTGCAAGATTCCACTTATTTGAGACAATTGGAATTTTTAAAACTAAGGAGAGATGGGAATTGAAGATATTACACCTACATGATTGCAAAACAAAACCTCATTCAAAGTCTAACATATGATGAGAAAATATTAAAAATTAGTGAAATCTTTATTAAAGATTGTAATGGACTTTCTACTGTCTGAAATACTAATTGATTTGGTTCTTAAAATAGATATTCTCTCCATAGTTGGCAATTGTTGACAGGAAAATGTTAATATTGCCTAATGATGAAGACCCAACCATCTTAAAAACTCTGAGAATAAATAGACATACTACAAGAGTAATAAAACATTTTCTTCAGGTTTGTTAAAAATCCTGATTGTCCCAAATAAGTGGAAACTTTCAAAAATAAAATGTATGCCATATCTTGTAAGTAGTAATTTATATCTCATTTATACCTCAGTAGTAATTTATACCTCACCTGTTTCTCAAAGGAAATGAAGAATTATGTGTTGAAAATACACTCTGTATGAGTTCACATTCCTCACTGATTACAATCTTTTCTTTTTTGGATGACAATGACTTTATTACAATCTCTTCTGTTTTGGATTCTCCTTCGCTATGTAAACTTGTCTAACCTGAACAGAAATAAAAAGAAAAACAATAAATACATTGTAACTAGATATATTTGCTTGCCCTTGTATTTTTTTAATGCATTCTTTTTGGTGGTTAAGTAAAATTTCAGATGTGTAGATATGTATTTTAGTTTTTTTGCAAAATAATTGATTTCTGCAATTGCTCTAATTATAATTCTTTTGGAAACATAAATTACTAATATTTTTCTGATTAAACAACAGAGATGCTAATGTGATCCAAAAAAAATGTTTTGAGGTGTGTTCAGAGCTGACAGAATGTACAAGTATATGGAATAGCAATTAAAATCAATTTTGTGTTTTTAATTGTCATCTCTAAAAGGTTTAATTTTTTTAAGTTCATTTGCTGTTTATGTTTTTGGAACTTACACATTTTTTAATATCGTAAATTATTTCAATAATCAGGAGTAAAGTATAAAATCTGATGGTTTACATATCTAGTCCCTTTACCAACATTAAGAAAAAGAAGTATGTATACCTACATTGTCACATCATATACACTGTTCAGAGTATGTTCAAATCTGAGTCATACATATGTAAATAGTTATTAAATGAGTAGTAATTAAAGTGGCACTTATAAATGATTATTTGAAATTATTATTGGCGATTTCAGTAACTCTGATTTAAACTTTAGTTTTATTTGCAATTGCAATTGAGTCATTGCATTATAATAAATACTTCAAATAAATGTATCAAAGTTGTATTAATTGTTTTTGTATAGAAAACTAGAAAGATTTAATGATAGTGTCTATCTTTTCAAATTAAATCTTAAGTATTTTCAGTATTTTGAGAAAAAGTTTTTTGTGTCTCTCAATGTACAAATATTTATTATTCAAGGAGGCTTTTTGTACTTGTTTGTGTATGTGTAAGTATTGGTATGAAATGAATATGTACTAACTTGAATCTGTGAACTAATGTATTTGATAAATCATATGCTGTAAATCATATGCTTATACTCTAAATGTAAGTTGAAGATCAACATTGTAAATCTAAGAAGTGTACTATGTGATATGTAAATAATGTTTCACTCAAATTTATTTAAATGTTTGTGTCTGCAATTGTAATTGATATGTCAGTTTTGTTCTTAAATTAAAAAGAACACCAAAAAAATAAAATATGTACCTTAATGTGGTATGGCATTAATAAATACATCACAACTGTTTTTGAGTGATAATGAGTAGAGTCTTATATTTTGAGGATTCCTCATTTGATATCGTAGCATTTGAATTATATTCTACCCATATTGACCTTTCCTATTAATTATATCTCGCAAGTTTCCATAATTTCTTTATTTGGGTAAAAACAACTGCAAAGATGAAATGGAAAGAAATTTCTGTTATTCAGCAGAAATGCAATATAAAAAATGTTAAAAAAGTAAAAGACCAAGTCTTTATGAGTCCATATATCATGGCTCTTATTATGCGGCATTTTTTTGTAAACTGCTTAGTATTGAAGATTATCACATTAAGACTTACTGGGGATGTGAGGGCTCCGCTCAGTAATTAGTATGATTTCAAATCTTTCTTGATATGAGACATTACTATTAATTAAGGACTGAATCAGAAAGGTGAAGGAGTTTTCTGTTCTGTGACTGTTCTCGTACTGTTTAAGCTAGTACTGTAATCAGTACAAAGCATCAAGAAATGACATTCATATCGTGTGTCTTTGTACTGTTGATATACACCAAATTTTTGAAAATATGATACCTGTGTGGCTTAAACGGTAACGTTTTAATCAGGTCCAATTATTTGCAAATACAATGGGTTGTGAATTCACTTATTTATTTGAGAAACGTTGACAAAATTCAGTACATACTGTCCTGGTTAGGGTAACTAGATTATAAGGATGGTAGGATATTTTTTCTTCTATTGGTGTTTCTCTGAATTCTGAGAACTTGCTGGAACTTATCCCTAGCATGTGCAATGCAGCATAACACTTCATTGCTCAATTTCCATGAACCTATTTACCTCACCAATACCTCTCTTCCCTTCTATTTTCCTTCTAAATTACCAAAAGTTTCTGAATTACTTGAAATACCTGAGAATCTGTTGTGAAAATGTCGTATAGTTTTCAGTTTTACTTTTCTTTATGCTTTTTATAAGCAGTTTGGACTGTGAAAGGACCACAATTTGTGAAGTTTTCTACAGACCTGTACTGAGTATCTCTATTCATTTTTCTCAGATTTTAGTCATGAAAAGAACTAATTGCCCTTAAGATTTCAGATATCTGACGTGTGATATAATAATATAACTAGTAGTGCTACAGAATGGCACAGACTTTCCCGTATTAGTTTTCTAATTCCTTTGGTTTCGGCTAGCTTTTCAGACTTGCCACATTCTCTTGCCAGCTGCCATCTATTGCTGCCCAAAGTACATTTTTTTTTGACATTTTCTCATTTTTTGGTTTCTTAATAGTAGAACAGAACATTATTTTAAGAATATTAAAGAACAGTAAAATCTCGTTCTAAATGGCAATTTTCTTTGTTAATTTGCAATTGTTTTTAAGAGAAATGGCGTATAAGCACTACTGTAAATGTGAAATTTGAAGCTCTTTCTCACAGACAATTTTTGAGTTTTTTCGAAAAACATTGTTGGAACTCTTTTGAAGAACATCAACTCACAAATACAATATTGTTTTTCAAATTGCTGGAAATGTGCATATTAATGGTGTGAAAGATATTTCGAAAAAATTACACTTGTGTAATTTTTAAAAACAAAAAACAAAATATCCCAAATTTGAACTTTACGTCATATTAAAAAGTGCAATTAGCACTATTCATTTAAAAATTAAGAAAAAATTTTGAGAAATGACATTTGAGCATTTCTGAAATGCGGAATTTTGGGCTACTTTTCACAGGAAACGGTTGAGTTTTCAACAAAATTTACTTCATATTATTTAGAGCACATGTACTCATAAATATAATAATGTGAACCAATTGCCGCCAATGTAAATATTAACGACATGAAAGACAAGTAAAAAAAATTAACATTTTGTAATTTTTTTAAAAAGCAAAAGAATAGAGCAGTATGGCGTTTATGTCATCTCTTAGAGTAAATTAGGCACTATTCTTATCAAAAGTTGAAAGAAAAATTTGGAGCCATTTTTGAGAAAATCTTGTTTTTGTATTTTTTTTAAATTTTAAATATTGCACGCAAAGTTGCTGAAAACTACAGAAATTTTCAAAAAATGTACATGACCATAATGAAAGAATGGAGAACAAATTTTTATTTGAAGAACAAATCTCTATCTTTAATTTTGTAGTTTTGGAGAGGCCGAAAATGAATCAATTTCTTTTCAATTTTAAAAATCCAGAGCTAAACGTGAAATTAGGGCATGTGCCACCTTTATAAGTATATTTTATTCTTACAACAAATTGGGAGCCCTTTTTGAGAAAATTTTGCAAATTTTTACGGAATCTTTTTCAACTCTCAAAGCTTCGATCGAGTCGAGTCAGATCGACAGAGGTTTTTCTTTCAATTGGTTTTTTCGGTATCAAGGACCCACAAAAGATGGATTCTGGGTACACAAACCACGTGTTAGGGATTTTTTTTTTCTTAATTTAGCAACCTGGTTTTATCCACACTTTTCGTTAGGCCCGTTTCCCCCCCCCCCCGAAAATCCGCCGTTTTTTTCGCGCAGCATTACATACTATACCTCCGTATATACGTACGTATACGGGAAAGTAAAACTGTTTTGTCATACAGTAAAATACTTATTTGTTTAATTTTTCTTGAAGTTAGATCGTATCCATTGAATAAATTAATACATAAGTATTTAATCAGATCAATTTTATTTCATATGCATGTCCTAATCTCAAGAAAAAGTCTTAATAACATGTTCAGTCATCAATAAAAGGAAAGTGCTATATGGACTTTTTATAGAAGATGTTTGTTTTTCATGAAAGTAGTTTCAGCATTTCCTATTTTGTTGGTAATCTCAGTATATAATATTTAGAATCTTTATTAAGAAAACACTCAAAATATTTCAAAGTATTCCCTTTTTTAGTCTTCAATCCTAAATTAAAAACTGTGAGTTATTTTCTAATAGTCAACTACCTGTAGACTGTACTACCTCTAGAAGCGACATTCGGACGTATTAACATGTATTGATGAGGACCCATTCTTAAATTTTCTTGGAACTAACCGCTGTTTTTATGTTGTTAAAGTTCGTGGGACATTGTTTTTTGTATCGTATTCTAGCTACTTGAATAGCCAAATGTGCTTGTGTGCCCTATACCTGTTGACCAGTGGCGTGTCCTTCATGTAGGCACTGCGTACCCTGTTATTTAGACAAAAACATTCGACTTATTTGTAACAGAATAATATTACGTATTTATAACTAAATCTTCTAATGTATCAAAAGCGTGGTGTCGTCTTGTACACAAGCAGCTGTGGACGCTCGCGCTTGCCGAACATCGGTGTGGGTGTGTGCGAGGCGCGCGGGCGTCAGGAAGCTCGCGAGCGATCGGGTGCGCTCGGTGCGTTTCGTGGGGCCTGCAACCGGTTGAGTTGCTGGACCTCCTTTGAATGAAAGTAGCAGTGGCGTAGCAGTGCGGTCAGAGGACGCCAAGATGCTTAGCATCCCCAAGTCAATTATTAATCAACGAACCGTAAATATTGTATCGATTACTTATAAGTGGTCCATTGAGCGAAGCACGTTTTGTATTAATTTTAAAAGTGATTTACTATGATTGAATTCGGCGCGTTTTTTACAAGCTGGCTTCTGATTGCTTGATGCTAAAATGGTTCCAGCATCTGCCAAGAGATTGCGAAGGGCAATGACGCATGCGCAGACGCGGGGTTCCCCCCCTCCCCTTCTCATCATCTCCGTAAGATTCACGAGTTTCTTACGCTAGCGTACGACTGAGGCGTATGAGCAAGAAGGTATCAGCAAGTTGCTCGTTTGTGCACGAGAGTGCAGCACACGTAACGCTGCCAGTGAAATATTTTTCTTTCTCACTTGAGTTCTCTCTGCTTGGTCATGAGCACAAACAGGAGAAATAGTGATTGCCTTCTAATTTTTAATTAATATCTAAGAAATGAATCCTTCCTAAAATATTTAATTTTATTTTGGTCTGAACTGTATAAATTCACAAGTGAGCTCATTGCCAATCGCTCATGAGAATTAAAGCTGAGCCATTGCATAATTTTGCTTTCAAGAATCTCCTGACATATATCTGTTTAAGTATTGTAACATTTGTTTTGAAAACATAGATTCTAGAGAATATTAAAGGTCATGATGTGTTCAGTTGGCGTTATTGTTGAGCATCCCCAAACGCGCGAGTCACGCTATGCCACTGGAAAGCAGTGTTTCAAACGAAAATATTGGTTTTTAATAATAAATGCTATATGCGTATTTACACTGAAGTGCTCTAAGTGTCATGCTCTTGCCTGCCAATACAAACAGTAAACATCAACCATTGAATTAAGGTATCACACATACATCGAAATGTATTTATTGCGGAAAAGTCGTAAACATACTCTTACGTGTCTGTAAAAATAAATCAATAGTACTTAGATTAGAGTACTTCTAGCCAAGAAATCAGCAGGAGAGCATGGTACACGTAAGTGATGTTACTGTCAAAACTGCTTCAAGAAGCTGGGTGTTTGGTTCAGGACAGATAACAATGGCGAAGTTGAAGGGTAATCTGGGAGCCTTAGGCTTTTGCGTGAGTGCGAGAGAGAAGGAGGTAGCGCGCCCTGTTGGGCACATGCGCGGAAGAGCTGTCGGTGTCTACCCACTGGCAGGTGTCCCTGGACTTCTCACTCCAGCTACGAGCCCTACTGATTCCCTCTCGCGTAAGTGAGAGAAAGGAGTCGAAAACTTGTAATTTTCTTAACTATTCAGTAAAAACAATATCGAAAAAATTGCACGCATGAGACGGATCTTGTTGGAAAATATTTTGGGTATTCTGAGGCTCCCAGATTACCCTTCAGCTTCACCACTGACATATAAACAAGACATCCTGCGAGAGGAAAATAAAGTTGAAGTTGGATCTAGCATTGAGGAATGGACTAAGCCTGTGTTCCACGAAACCGGTGTGTTGATGCCAACCTTCGAAGATTGTACAGATTGACGATGACCTGTCCAATCCACGTAGAACACACCGACGACGATGTCGTTCAGAATTGTGTGAGCTTGTATACTAATAAATAATAGTGAAGATGAAGGCGAACCGATCACAGATTTTGAATACAGAAGTAAAGAACATTCCAAAGCAAGAAGATTTAAATGCACTGGACTGGACGCTCCACCAGTTCTTTTTAAATACTCGGTGGGCTGTTGATAAAACAATATTTGATAAGATTAATGAACTGGAAAAACATACAGAGTGAAAAATCAGAACGCAGAAGAATAAACGAATTTCTTTAAGTAAATATTAGGTAAGATTTTTGATTTCGTTTTGTAAGCATCTGTGTCCAAATTCTAATGAATAATATTTATCACTATTTTATATTATATATTTATCACTATTTTATATTTATATTATATTTTTATTTATTTGCTATTTTTTTAATTCTCAATAAGCGAGAAAAGCCACTCCCATACCTGTATAAGCGAAAAAGTTATTGAGGTCCCATGAACTCTCGCTTATTCAGGTTCAACTGTACATACATTTGAATACATAATAAATTCAAAAATGTGTGTGTTAAAACGTAATTTCAACTGGAAAACAAAACTTTATTATTATAAACAAATTGTTATTTTAAGAAGGAATGTCGAAATACCAAGAGGCATGTATTTGTTAAGTATATTAACTTCTAAAAAATATACAACCATTTTTTATAATTTAATTATAATTTTCTGAAATGGCAGCATAAAATTTATGTATTTAATGACAATGTTGTTCTTTGCATATAGATGAGTTATTAATTAAAAATATTTTTGTGAAACTTACAATTACCTCTAAGTAAATTAATGTATCTTTATTTTTAGTGAAAGAAATAGTAAGCGATTTGTTAATTTCACTGAACTGATGTATCAATTCTTGGCACAATTTTTATGGCCATGGATAGTTTTAAGTCAACTAATATACCTGTATTATTATAATTTTCTTCATCTTATTCAATCTGTTGATTGTTTCATATATTATATTTTCATAAATCCCAAATTATGCCAAGAAGGAGGATGTATTTCTGCTCAAGTTTCCTTGTTTGAAGACACATTTTAAGGCAGCTTCATGGCTCATATTAAAAATATTGTATCCCCAACAATACTATACTTCCCAACAGACCAAGTAAGCAATTTCAGATATTTCTGAATTCTAGATGCTGATTTGTCGGAGATTGCTAAGACATGATATGCTACTGCACATTTCTAACTTGTGACAAATCAAATCATATCATTGTTCCAAACATTTCATAATATATCCACATTGTGCAGAAAAAACTGATTTGAGTGTTATTGGGTTATTTACAATTGTCCTTAAAAATAATTTTTTGACATTAAAAGCTGTCTTGTCCTGTAGATTTGAGTTGTGAGCACATCTATTTGCAGTGCCTGTAAATCTTTGAGACAAATTTACAATAAAATTATAGAAATATTGCCTACACTTTCAGTGCCATATGTAGGGGAAAATTGCCAAGCCTGGTGTAGCTTCCTATGAGCTGACCATTAACTACTTCTGTAAATAAAAATAATGAATTAATATTTCATGCTTAAAAGGTTAAAAAATTTATTTAAATCTGATTGCAGATACATATTTACTTGAGTCTCCATTAATTGAAAGATTTCTGCTTACCTACTACAGGCTTGAAGTATCGCCTGCGGAAGGCATATCATTTGCATCAGATGATGACACAATATTTCTATCTTACATATTGTGGTTTTTTAAATTAAAATTACAATAAAAGCAAAGAGTTGTTGCATAGTTAAGAAGCTTGGGGGATTGATGATTTTGATGATAAAATTTGTATTATGTGGAGATCATGAGATAAAATTTTTAAGTGCTAGATCAAAATTATTTTGATAGTTTTTTTAAGTAGAGCGACAATGATTTAAATCAAATCATTTTTTTATATCATTGTTTAAATCAACAATACAATTTTCCTACTTTTCATTAAACTTTCCTCAAACTGCCCTTTTTTAACAATGCAGTAATTTTAATTGTTCTATTGCACACATTAAATAATTAAAAGGTGCATTCGCAATCTGTAACTCTAATTAAGCACCTTAAAAATAAAGTAACTTTGGATTATTATAACAAGAAAACAAGACCTTTATATTCGTGTATGTTTACAATTTCTTTGGTTAAACTTGTTTACTTGGTGAATTAATCATCCATTCCATCAACCATCAATTCCTATCATCACAGAATCAAATATGCATAAATACAACACAAACACACATCAACAAGCATTACTGCATTTACCCATAATACACAAATATTCCTATCAATGTATCATCAATATAACATAATATGTAAACTATAAAAATTCTTTCAAGTAGAAAAAATATACATCCCAAATTA
>JAHLJT010007803.1:0-12961 GCA_031308135.1 Acheta domesticus
AAAGAAAAATATCCACAGTCAAATACATTACCCTTCTACGTGTACTCGGGGTACCGTGAAATTGTATGAGACATTCACATACGTCTCACGACTACAAAACGGCTTGCGGCGCTTCTCATAATCGGACTTGTCAGTTCTATAGACTTACGTCCTTTAACAAACCTTTACATAGCGGTAGATAACAGAACCTTTCCGTATTTTATACTGCGTGCTTTGGGTTGATTTTACTACATTCATGCGATGCAGTTATAAACATACTTACTATGCTTAATACATCATTGAATATTTCAGTCTTCTTTTGCAATGTTCTCACTCTAGTAGGCGATTAATGTAATCTACACTATGTGATCAAAATTATCCAGACACGGAGCGGTGGTGTTATGTATGGTCGTGTTTTTCAAGGAGGGGGCTTGCACACCTTTTTTCTTGCCTGGAACTACCACGTCACATGCCTACGTTTCGTGTTTTTAAAACATCTTCTTACCACCCATATTGAAGAGCAATGCGGGTATGGCGATTGAATCTCTCAACACGATTCGAGCACCTGTTCATACTGCACGGCTTGCGGCGCTTCTATTGCATTCATTGCGGACAGAGTGGTTACACGACAATAACATTCCTGTGATGGACTGGCCTGCCCGGGTCCTGACTTTGAATCCTATCGAACACCTTTGGGATGTTTTGGAACGCCAACTTTTGTGCCAGGCCTCACCGACATACATCGAATCTCTCTTCAGTGCAGCACTCCATGAAAAATGAGCTACCATTCCCCAAGAAACCTTCCAGCAACTGATTGAAAGTATGCCTGCGAGAGTGGAAGCTGTCATCAAGACTAAGGGTGAGCCCTGTTGAACTCCAGCATTACCGATGGAGGGCGCCACGAACTGGTAAGTCATTTTTCAGCCATGTGATCCGGATACTTTTGATCACTTAGTGTATATTTCCAGTAGAATACAATATTTTTTAAGATTTCGCGAGACAACATAGAACGTTTTTGAAGACTTCATATTTAAATGACAAAGAGTACGAGTGTGTTAAGATACGTTTAGGGTACGCGACGATATCATTAATTTTCTACGTACTGCAAACTACATAGACACAAAATACTAGGAAAATAATTTAATAATAGATTTTTACAGATGGCTTCATCTTGTCTCTACTGAACTCGCAGTTATCCCTTTAGTCCTTGACAGAGATAGATAATAGTCCGTTACCCTTGCCCTCTGTGAGCCATGGATTCAGAAGAGAGACTCCTAATCGCCGGGGCGGCGGTTTGCCAAGGACATGTACATGCGGCGCTACCATTTGGGGGAGTTCGACAATGAAGCTGGAACGGGCAGCGATCAGTTCGTTTCTCCTTTCCCTCTCCGAACTCTTCTATTAGGCACCCAAAAGAAAATTCGAATGTTACCTCAATAACACAATAACCCGAGCATGCCATGTTTCTCAATTTATCCTCAAGGACTAGAATGAAATTTTTTTATTTAAATTTGATTACTTGGAAGAGGATTTTTCTAAAAATATTTTATCATATATAGAAAGAAAAAATATATACTGTGACAAGCTCTTTCTAATCAATCTCACAATACATAGATTCTACGAAGACATGTAACGTTTTAGAAATATGTATCGATTTTAACGAAATATGCAAACATACTCCTATTATGACACTGATATGAACCAACAGAAAAATCGACCACATGTGCACAAACCTATTAATCAAAATAGCTGCCAATTCTAACCAAATATCAAGAAATTTCACTTACTATCCCCTGAATCAATGGAGAAAAAAATATGCAAAATCGTAGGAAAGCCCTCTATTGATCACGATACTTTTTCATATAGGATTTTAATATATTTTTAAAAATACAGAATATTGCATGCTGTGAACGATGCAAAAAAATAATCTTCTGTAGTATGCAAAGCACACATTTAGTTTTTCTAAATATTTATATCAGTATTAAAAATTCAATTTGTTCATGAATTTCCATAATTTAATTTCAATCATGACCTCCATGTCTATTTATACGTAAACAGAACGAATAATATTATAACATTTAACGTATGCTAAAATATGACAGTAGTATTGTTCATTATGTCAATCCACTTATATTTTTGGTCGTCTGAGCATATTCTAATTAAATCTTGTAATATTTATGCACACCCGGTGCTGCGAAATGTTGGTGCGTCTTTTTAACCAAATTCTACAACTTTTTCAAAATTTGTTAATTCTACCAACATTACATATTAATGATTGTAATATAAACATGTATATTTTATTTTCTCAACTAATTATCTTAAATAATAATGAACTCCATCAGTACTGTTGAAGAGATACATCCTCCCAGAAGATCAGTATCATTTAAAATACTCCAAGAATATTATATTAAGCTAAAGATTATTTTACGATTATTCGTCAAACGAAGACATATTTTAATAAACGTACATTACAAACTATAAAATCATTATTGTTTCTTTACATATATTTAAATTAAAACAAGAGTTATTGAGAAAAAGACCAAAACTAAATATTTATTATTGAAATTTTAATACACAAAACAAAACATCCAAATCACACAAGAAAATAAATATTTGGAATCAATAATTAAAATATTGTATAAAATTGAAATTAGAATGTTATGAGTATTGGAGTATGGCCTCGTAAACATCTAAATCGGTACAAAATATAAAAAGCTGTGTAAATGGCAAATAATATATATAGTTATTTCACCACTTTTGTGGTTTCTGGAAAAAACTAGCATGAGAAGAAGTATGTATCATGTGTACAAAGAAACGATAAGTTAGATATCCAAATTTCCGAGATATTTTTCAACGAAATCATATTAATAAAATAATAAAATTGTTTCAACTTCTACACTAACTCTTCTCATACTTAAATAGTGATGGTAAACAGCACGTACTTTCTCGTCCGTACTTTCACCCAAAATTACTCGAAAATTATTAAAATTTCCAAAAAATTGTACACGATCCAATTACAAATCTACATTTTAAGAAACAAATTTCATTAAGGGAAAAATCTACCTATAATGTTTTTGTTTTAACAAGACTCCGAGAAAAAATTGAACTTTTGCAATTTTACAAAATCACTGTTTTCGACGAATATGAGATCTGCACCATTCTCTTAATCGTCCTTTACACTATCCAACAAAAAATTGTAATAAAAACAATGGAGCCTTTTTTAAATATTGAAATGTCCCCGGGACTTTATGTAAAGTACGCTCATAATTAAAATATCAGTTTCAAAATCAAGAAGCGTGGCGTCAGGTAGATCGATCGGGAAATATCAAGGACAGACAGACAACAGACAGACAGAAAGACAGACAGATAGGCAGACGGACAAATACACGGACAGACAGACGGACGGACAGACGGACGGATAGACGGACGGACAGACGGGCGGACAGACGGCGGACAGACGGGCGGACAGATGGGCGGACAATGGACGGACGGACAGACGGACGGACGTTTTGCAGTCATTCGATTGTTTGATATCAAGGACGCACAAAGCATGGATTCTGTTTACAACCATGTACTAAAGGATTTTTCTAAATTTAGCAAGTAGATTTACGGCTTTTTCGTTACTAGAACTATGTAATAGTTTGGCTGCCGAAAATTCGCTTTTTCGCGCATCATACATAACTTACTCTACTCCGTAGCGAGAAAGTAAAAGTAGTATTAGTGCAAGGGAAAGAGCATATTTCACGTTTTCGCGTCAGTGATCATTTATTGAGGTCTAACTGTCATGCAGGGTGATAATTTCACATAAATACATCGATTATGACACCCACGTATTGACTGAAATAATTTATTAGGAGTCGTGAACTGCTCTTTTTATTCATGAAAGAAAGAGAGAGACAGACAGATGGGGGGAGACAGAGAAAGTGAGAGAAGAAGAGAGATAGAGAGATGGGGAGGGAAAGAGAAAATTGAGGGGAGAGAGAGGAGAGAGAGAGGAGAGAGAAAAAAAAGAGAGTGAGCGAGTGTGTGAGAGTGGTTGCGGGCACGTACCAAGTTTTGAGCAAATGTAGTGATAGTTCCCAGTTTTAATACGAATACTTTTTAGTGCGGATCAAAACAGCGGGGTTTTATCTTCAAATCGTTATCTCCAAAATGTTTCTCCTAAGTCTACACACTGCAACCAAATGCAACCCGCACTGCACTCATGTATGAAGGGACCGCAGCGATGAGGATAGGGGTATTCAGGTCACGGCCGGCCAGGGAGCCAGGGCAAGGCGGCTGAAACTAGACTGAATCAACAGCTATGTAATTTCGTCCCGTAAGTGTAGTGTATGTTTAATCAGGCATCCTTCAATCCGGCTGGATGGTGTGATTCGGCACTGATCAACGCGTCGGGTTGCGACGTTTTCCACATTCCAGGTGTCTTTCCGCGAGAGGTCCATGGCCTGTTTGTTAGGATAATGCTCCGGCATTCGCCTGGAGATGTTCGGAGAAACCACAAAAAATTTACGACCATCGCAGCAAACCGCAAGATTACTCATCCATCAGCGGCTGAATACGACCTCCCTATGAAGCCAGTGAAGAAAATTCTGCCTCTGGGGAACTCTTAACTCCAAGGCCTTTGGGTCAGAGTCACTACAAGATTGTGCGGGACGGGTACGGGATGGGGAGGAGTAAATGTATAGAGGGATATGGGCGGAGCGATGAGGGCGAGCCTTGGGAGGCGGGCCGGGGCGGGGCAGGATTGAAGCGAGTGGATCGGGAAAGGAACCTGCCTAAGTGGGGGGAGGCGGAGAGTGTAGGGGAAGGATGGAGCGAGGTGAAGTGGAAGAGAATGGGACGGAACCGTGGAAGGCGGGGCGGAAGAGGAAGAGGGAATGCGATGGAGGGAGAGTGGAACGCGGTGGAGGAAGGGGACGGTGCTGTAGATCAAATGATCCAATTGACTTTTACATACAAAATTCATTTATTTTTATGACTAATAAATTATTGTGGTAAATAATGGCCGGAAAACGTCGGATTACCTCCATTAGTTTTAATAAATTTAAATATTTTAGCTGATTAATTTTGATTATGTTACGTATTAAATATGGTTTCGATTTAAAATTGAACACGTATCCGTAGAATACTTCACTACTCGTATTTTCTAAGCTCCAAAGCTAACAAAATGTAGGCGGTAAATGCAAGTATTACTAGACAAGATGCATTATTAATAACTATGAATGTGAAAATCATGGCTCTGCCTCAAAAGTTCTTCCTTTCAGAAATTGGCTTCTTTCAGAAGTAGGAATTAGTCAAAGGCGCCGTATTAGTCATTCAACTAGGCTCACTAGGCTGTCGGGACTATACATTTTACATAGAACCGGCGAAAACGGTTATGACTGTTAAAACGGTTATGAATGTTAAAGAGGAGAAGCGCTTATATATGCTACTACATTCACACGAACACAAGCACATACGAGCAAATATTAATACACTCGAAAACATTGTATAGAATGACGCTGCTTAGTTACAAACGAAGTGTGCTGTCGGGAGGAATGTATCAATAGCTTTTTAGTTAATAAACAATTTTAAGTATTACCGACTTACTCTAATTACAGTTCATATTACATTTTATTTCATTACATTCGAGACATATTATTATGTATGTAGTCTAAATAGTACTGGAAATAGGATAGAAAGTAATTAATGTTCGGCAAAAATCACAATTCCCTGCTAATTACATAACTCCCCCTCCCATATATGGGGTGATGATGAACTTGCTCTTTTTAAAGTGATGAAAACGAGAATGGCAATACCGAATGAGATTGATGGTCTTTCAACTTTGGGGACAGTATTGATTTCTAGTACGTTTATTGTCTAATTTCGCACAGGAAATTTATAATCGACAATCCATTTGGACATGTAATTGCACCATATTTCCAATATCATCACCTTTGTTCGTACAATTAAGATATCTATCCATTCCGGGTGCCGACACAAGCGGAACATGGAGTTATAGATCCGTAATAAATACGAGGTAATATTGTATAGTATCTCATCAAATGTGACCATTATTTTCTCACATTTTTTCTTGCAAAACAATATTAAAAATATGTGTTTTATCTTATCGAATGTATTGTTACCACCAAAACCGGAGGTAATCTAGTAGAACCGCATAAACAAACATAAACAATATTTCATCAAAATTATTTTGGAATCGAGTATGTAAGGAACAAGTATTAGGATTCTTTAGCAATTTTCCCCCTCTAAGATTATGTAATGAAGTCGTTGAAAAATATCGGATTCAAGAATGGATATTTTCTTTAAATTAATTCAATATTTGAAACTTGTGTGTTTAAAATTTTTAAAAATGTTAGCAATATATGAAATATTAAATAATATATACTACTACTACTACTACTACTACTAATAATAATAATAATAAATATACGAAATGTGTGTAAAATACTCTAAAATATCTGGAAATTTCTAATGCATCATATTTACAACAAACAATATTTAGAGTGTTAAAAATCTGTTGCTATTATAGGAAGTATTTTTAAGAAGGTGGAACATGGAATTAGATTTCAAGAGACAAGAAATTTGCCATAAAGTTCTATACATCACATGATCCCCTTAAAATCCAGTGGTGTAACTCACGTTTTCCTTCTTCTGAGTTATTTCATGTTTTACAAGAGCATTTTATAGAAAATTCACCAGTATAAATTACTTTATATTGTTTTAAACTCATATTGAGAATAATCATTAATTTTGTCCACGTGTAGACTTGGTGTAAGGGAGTAACTGGAGTATCAGGACTTTTCATAAGAACAGGTTAAGAATGAGCGATTATATGAAATGCAGTTAACATTGTATTGACATAATTTTTGTTACTCACCATTACAAATATTGCCCTTTCCAATCATTGGCCCGACAACTTCAACATATGACTGATAAATATTGTCATACCTATATTTTTACCAGTTATATATTTGATGTTCGGTCTAAATGGAGTTACCGTTTGTTTTGTACATTTGTGATAGAAAAAAGGTAACAAGTTTGAAAGAACAATATTTAATGCAGTTAACAAACTGTATTTTACATAATTTCAACAACAATATCTTCATTTCCATTCATTCGCCTAATTCTAATATTTTTTCGTTATAGACTTGGTGAAAATGGGGCCAAAAAATGTTCTAGACCAGCCAGACGAAAAGGTAAAGGAAAGACAAGAAAATATGACAGGAAGTTACATAATTGTATGCAAAATTATAAATTAAATGAATACCTTTAAAAACCTCAAAGTTAAATGCATAATGTGACCCAAAGTGTTTAATAAAAGAATTCAAAATTTTAAATGAATGTTTAAAAGATAAGTTTTGGAACAGCAAAAAACATATCCAGTCACAATCATTAAAATAAAATCCTAGCGTATTTCTGAAGTCACATATTTTTGTTATTCATCAGTCATCATCAGAATCAACAGTGTTGTTTTCATCAGTAGTCTGAGACATCATTTAAAGGGGTGGTGATAATGTGATTTAGTGCTGGCTGAAGTAATTAAGTAGAGATATGTAGGGCAATATGCCGTGTGCCATATCTTTTTTCTCTGCTATAACGGACAAGGGTTCTCTATAGAGTTTTCTCTACACAGGAATATTTTCAAGAGTAATGGACATTCTTTTTAAATATTAGCTTGAAAAACTTGCAAAATGGTGTGTATCAAATAGTTTCTTTTAACATGTTAATGATTTACATTTTTAATATCGATTGAATATATACAGCTCACTGAGAAAACAAACCAGTTACTGGCAGAATGGTGCAACTCTCAGTGACACTTTCCCGGCAAACCGACCTATGGCTTTCCTTACAACATAAACTTGGTTCCTACACACATTGTTGCTAAGTAACGTACAAATACACTCTTTAATAGTACGCCATTTACTGAACACGATTATCAACTAACTTATAAAAAATAAGTAAGCTGGAGTTACAGCATTATGGATTTAAGAGGCTTATACATCTGTAATGGAACATGAATGAAGGTGGTGGGCCAGAGCTGGTTACATACAAAAAGGTCGCTTATCTCGTCTAAAACATAAGGATTTGCTGTTTGTTCGACGTGCACCGACAGTTGTCTATGCGATGGAGTTATTCACCTATCGCAAAAGACTTTCCGCTATCCAATGATAGGAACAATACACGCCAATAACGTGAAAAAGGGATATTTTGCTCTGTAATGGTTAATTACGTAGTAATTTATGAAGGTTATTTTTCTCGAAATAATTTGACGACGCCAAATGGTAGCTCTCACACATGTTTTTCTCTTTTACTTGAATTTCAATTGATAATTGACATTCTTCAAATTTTTGCAGATAGTCTCTTAATTAAAACAAATGCTTCACTGAATTAAGATATAACATATATTGCAAACTTTGAAAACGCACTAGCTCTAAATATTGCGGTTGAAAAACGTTACTAAAATGAGAAGGGTGTTATGTTCTATTATATTGCTTGAATCAAAACTCTAATTCTGGGAGGAGGGAATGGCTCTGTTCTTCGAAGCTAAGAGCCTATGCACAAAAAAGAAGAGACAACAAATTGCGTTGGCTTGACAACTTTCGAGAAACAAATAAGACACCACGACAGATGACAAATGGATATAAACAACCATGTTAGACACATCAAAGAAACTGCGAAACTATTTAAAATACGAGAATGATCAATGGTACAATAAAAGAAGTAATTCAGGTTGTTGGGGGTATTAACACAGTTTAAGACTTAAGCTATTGAAAAGTAACAGAACGATAAAGTTCAAAATAAAATATTCCAGAAAATAATGAACCGGTACGGCGGTATGAAGTCACTATGACTCTAAAGGGGATTAAAGATAATATGTATTGAGATTGAGGGCGTATATGCAAAGGGAAATGAGAGAGATTGTTGAAGTCAGCAGGCAGGGGGCGAAATTTTAGATGGAAGAGCTATGGAGTAGTACGTATTGGCAATGAGCACAATGGAGGTAACTACGACGAGGCATTGAAAACACTCTAATACCGCCCTCAATAGGGCCATAAGGTTAAAAGAAGCGAAATCATTGAAAACGAATGGTTACGAATGGAACGAAGTTAAGAATGGTTTGCAAGATGACGAAGCGAAAGGAAGAGACGGCTGCAAAGCAACAAGAAATAGAGAGGCAATTTACGAAGCGATGAAGTGACGAATAGTAAAGAGAACATGATGTAAGGTGGGAAAGACAAGTAAAACTAAGACAAGACATAAAAAGCAGGACAAGAAAGTAAGTCGAGAGTCAAATCGAGAGTTAAACGAGACGAGACAGGAAAAGTTGATAAATGTACGAGAAGATTCGGCGGAACGAAGAAGTGAGAAGATAAGGGACGATACACGGAAAGAAGACAAGTGACGAACGTACAGAGCAAAAAAATTGGACAGAGTGTAAAAGTAATGTCACGCGTCGATAAGGTGTGAGAAAGAGGAGACGAGATACGAAACGCGCTAGCCGTGTCAGGGGGAGCGGCGAGAGCGCCAGGAAGTGCGCACGCGTCCGGCGTCGGCGGCGGCGAAGCCCGAGCGGGCGGGCGGCGAGCGCTAGGCCCGCGCGCTCCGCGGGCAGGTCAGTGGCGCGCGCCGTAATGGGCTCTCAAAATGCAAACTCGATCGCCGGGGCATCGGGCGGCCCGCACGCACCGCCTCCGCCGCCCCGCCAGCTACGCCGCCTCCGCCTATATCGCCGCCCCGCCCCCGCCCCCGCCCCCCGCCACCCTCGCCACCGCCCCCCGCCGTCAGCCACGCCGCCTCCGCCTATATCGCCGCCGCCGCCCCCCCCGCCGCCGCCCCCGCCGCCGCCACCCTCGCCACCGCCCCCCGCCGTCAGCCACGCCGCCTCCGCCTATATCGCCGCCGCCGCCCCTGCCGCCACCCCTGCCGCCGCCCCTGCCGCCGCCTCTGCCGCACGCCACCCCACCGTCCCGCCTTTGGACGCTCCCACGCCATCACTGCCGTCGCCCCCCGCTCTCAGCCAAGCCGCTTCCGCCCCCACTACCGTGAGCATGCTGTCCCCGCCACTAACACCAATCCTCCTCGTCCCCCCCCACCATCGTCAGCCACGCTTCTTCCGTCTCCACCGCAGTCCCCATCACCGTGCCGTTGCCCCCGAGCCCCGTCACTGTGCCGTGGCCTTCCACGCAGGCCGCCTTCTCTCTCTCCCACCGCACTGTCACCTTTCGGTCCGCCCCACGCCTCGACACTCACGTCGTCTCACTACCGCCGCTGAGCACCCCGCCACCACCGCTCACACTGGCCACCGCCGCCATCACATGCGACGCCGCCGTCACCACCGCCACCGCTGCCGCTGAGCTATTGCCACTATCCCCAAATCTGTCACCACGGTCACGTCATCACCACCGCAAACATAATGCCTTGCTGTTGTTCCACTTCACCTCCTCGCCCCGCCACCGTTGGGTCGCACCCGCCCTGCGCTTAGAGACGTCCGCCTGCCTCGCGCCGCCGCCCCGACACCTGCCTCGCCGCCCTGCCGCCCCACCGCCGCCGCCGCCCCACCGCCCCGCCACCCCGCCCGCCACCGCCGTCCCGCCGCCGCACCCCGGGCCGCCGCCGCGCCCCGCCGCCGACCCGCCGCCGACCCCGCCGCCGACCGACCCGCCGCCGCTCGCCGCACCGCCGCCACCGGCCTCTCGCGCACATGCATGCTGACGCACTGTGGCCCTGTGGCGCGCACCCCGTCCCCTCTCGGAAACCCCGCTGCGGCACAGGGCCGCTTCGCGCATCACCCTCACAGCGATGCGCTATAGGGAAACACCCACTGAGCTACAGTTTCTCGTTTCTCGACACTATGGACTGGGCTGACGTCGGTAAAGCTAGCACCCCCCCTTTCTCCAAAAGCAAAAATTTTTGCGCCATAATTTTGGGCTAATTTTGGGCTAATTTTCAGCCCCCTTCCAAAAATCTTGGGCTACCCCCCATCACCCCGAAATTCGATTTCAAATTTGGCCGGTAAAGCTAGCACCCCCACTTTCTTAAAATTCAATTTTTTGCACGGTCAAAACAAATGAATTTTGAGCTCCTGGGGGGCCACTTTTTCAAAATTTCGAAACACACCCCTAAACACAAAACAAAAACACAAAACCACCCCTAATTCTCAAATTTCAAAAATTCTTCCGCCATGGGTTTGGAATAATTTGGGCTCTTCAGTGACACCAACGAACATTATTTTTGGTGTCCCACAACACCCGAAAATTAGGGTTTCAAAAATAGGGATGGTAAAGCTAGCACCCCCACTTCCTCAAACTCAAATTTTTTTCTACGGTCGAAAAACATGAATTTTGGGCTCCTGGGGGCCACTTTCAAAATTCCGAAACACACCCCGAAATTCAAAAAACAAAAATCAAAACCACCCCTAATTCTCAAATTTCAAAAATCTTCCACCATGAGTTTGGGGAAATTTTGGGCTCTTCAGTGACACCAAGAACATATTTTTGGTGTCCCACAACACCCGAAATTAAGATTCCAAAAATAGGGGTGGTAAAGCTAGCACCCCCACTTTCTCAAAACTCAAAATTTTTTGTACGGTCAAAACCAGTGAATTTTGGGCTCCTGGGGGCCCACATTTCAAAATTCCGAAACACAGCCCTAAAATACAAAAACAAAAGTCAAAACCCCCTAATACCCAAATTTCAAAATTTCTCTCACCATTAGTTTGGATATTTTGGGCTCTTCAGTGACACCAAAAACATTATTTTTGGTACCCTACAATCTCCGAAATGAAGGTTAAAAATTGTGGGTGTTAATTTAACACCCACCCGTACTGAAATTCGAAAATATTTGTGTGGTCGTAAACATGCGAAATTTTTGTTGCTTATCAAAATTTTGAAACTCCCCCTAAGTACGATAAAAAATATGTAAAACCATCCCAATGCAACTCGACTCAGAAAATATTGCCCAATTTTGGGTTCTTAGTGTCCATCGAAAAACGGCCCCCGAATCAACTTAGAAAAAACGAGGATGGAGAAGCTAGAATCTCACTATTCAAAATAGGAAACCGGAGAAACTTCACTTATTCTGGAGCATTATACGTCCACGGTGATTTCCACACATTACAAAAGAAAAAAAATGTATTGTTGAGAGTTTACCATTTATTCCGACAGGTGAATAATAAGCCTTAAAATATTACTTTGATTCATTCCTCTGTAAACATCCAATATGGACTTGTTAAATATTTCATACAAGAAAAATTCTCTCCCCACCGGACGATAAAAATACAATAGTATTATTACATCTACAATTCTAAAATCACAATCTCAAAAATACTTAATCCAAAAAGGGAAAGAATAATGCCTAGTGTAACAGGCAAACTACTTTGTTTTTCAATCTTTCAGTCGTCAAAAAAAAATCACATTTGCACGGAAAAGCTTCGCCCAAATTAGTAATCTCAAATAATTTCGGGCTAGACTCTTTCATATTGAAAAATAAAAGGAAGAATAATAATCATAGAATAACTTTTGTCTGCGATACCCCCAATATTGATTGAGATATTTAAAACCCCTGACCTACAAGGGTTCGTTCCTGGCAATAAAGGCCATATACAACACCTGTAGGGAATACGGGTATTACTCATGAATCATTTTGAACTTCGCGGTACTTTTCCAAGACCACATGGAAAATTGCGTGAGAACTACAATATACTTTTGAACCACGTTTCCACATCAGAAAAAGTAAACCCAAAATTCTGTACCACCCCCCATTCACATAAAGAATTTATTAACGATGACACATACAGAGCTAAAATATTCAAATCTCAAATAATTTCAGCTATATTAGATTGTACTAAAAAGCGATTATAGTCAAAACCAGTACATATTTTTTCGATATTCAACACTTTCCGTTCTTATAAAAACAGAAGTACTAGGATATGGCTCATGGCAGTGCCGTATGACATTACACACATAATAAGGAATACGGG
>JAHLJT010007805.1:0-15502 GCA_031308135.1 Acheta domesticus
TTTGTTTAGTGTTTTGGTGGACTCAGTCAGTCGGTCGCATGCCATGTGTTGTGAGGACTGTGGATGGTTTATTATGTAAGTGTTATCATAGTCAAGTTTCTTGTGCTAGATTTTTGTATGTTAAAGCTTGACTCAAAAGGTAATTATTTTTCACAACACATTCATCATGGTCTAACGATTAATAAGATCGCTTCTTTTTGTGCGTTCGTATTCCAGACCCCTCGTCAAATTTTCCACGTAACACGTTAACTGTTTCTATACTATCTACACCAAAACACATTCCGATGTCTTCAGAGAAAGTTTCTGTGATATTTAGTAGCTGCTTGTTGGCTGTTGACTGGCTGTTGATGCATACAGCTTTATATCAACCATATATGCCAGATGGGAAAGTCTGTACGAGGAGTGCCGACTCTTTATCTCATAGCCATACTTACTGCTGTGAGGATAGTGGATAGCGGGTTTCAAAAGCCAAGCAAAACCATTATCTCAAGTGTTGGTTATAATTGAGTAATTACGTCGTGTTTGGTTGTGAATAAATAAAATTCACTCGAAAACTAAACATTTAAGAATACATGTTGGACACATTTGTAGTATTTTTAAATATTACCATTACCTTGTCTCCTGATTTACGAATCAGTAGTTTTTGTCAAAATGACTTACTTAAGGACGGGAATATATTTTCAGCAAACGCCGATGTCTATAAGTATAACACACGACGTAATCATATTCACCAGGTGGCAGTATCAACAGCTCACTACAAAAAATTCACATACATTCATGTACATTACTCTACAAACACTTTGCCAGAAGACATTAAACGATTAAATTCATAGAAAAGTTTAAGTCCCAAGTAAAATCTTTTCTGCTGTATAACTGTTCTATACAATTCGAGACTATACCGAGCATCAAAAGGAAGTAGATTAATTTTAACAATGATAGTTAATGTAATTATTTATCATTTGACTGTATAATTCTAAAGAACCTGTAACAAGTATTGTACCAACAGTTTCTGGGTTGATGGCCCCCATCTCGATCAGGTTTTTCGTCCAGTTTCCCTGATCCTTGAGCAAATGCTGAGATGGTCCCTTGGTTTTTGCTTCTGGACATAAATGTAACTTCATTATTTGTGCACGTCTTCTGAATTTCAGTGGGAAATATAGTTATTCAAATTATCGTTTTTCATATTATCGCGGCAAAAAGTATTATTCTTTCATGAAGAACATGAGGGTTCAGGGTAGGAATTTATAGCTAATTTACCTTTGAAAATATATTTTATTATATAGGAGCGAATATTTTTTGTCAACAAAACTCGAAAAAAATCTCTCTTTTTGTTTTCAAAATTCGACTAGAATATGGTTAGGATAGAGACACAGAATTATGAAAACGTGCACAAAATTCACTTCTCCCCATACGCAGTTCGCCCCATACGCTCGTCATACGCAGTTTTTAACGGTTTTTGACGTAAATAAATAAATAAAACCAAAGTGGCTCAAAGAATCTCCTTGGAAGATTCCTCGGTTATTGTCAATTTTATTTGTAATAAATATTCACTTCCTTGGTTTTTAATACTATTTCTGTCTTCCACATTGTTGTTAGGTTGCAAAGTAATCTATCACTTGGGATGGATTTTGTATATTTTTAGCACGTCCTATAAGCCAGTCATGTGGACGAATCATAAGCTTTCTGATAATCTATATACGCTGCAAATAGATTTCTGTGTTTATTACTTGCTTGTTTCAAGACTACTGAGTCAATAATAAGTTGTTCTTTACATCCTAGCGAGCCTTTCTTACATCCTTTTTGTTGTTCTGCTAGGATACTGTTACCATTACAGTGGTCTTCCAGGATCTTAGACACACATGATGTTAAGAGTTTGTAAAACGTGTTCAAACAGGTTATAGGCCTATAGCTTGCCGGATTACTACTCCTGGAACCCTTCGTATGAGATACGTCACACTGTGGTCAAATGATGAGGAATACTTTGAGGTTCTTCAATAAAAGCATTTATACATTCAACGAATTTGCTATGCAAGGCTGATAAATTCTTCAGCCAGAAATTGTGAATTTTATCGTTTCCAGGACTCTTCCAATTCTTTAGTTGGGCAAGAATAGGTTTTATTGCCTCAATTTGGAAGCTCTCCATGGGTACAATCGTTTCTGCTGATTTTGCTAATTGTTTCCCAACCAGCTTGCTTCAGCATTATATTTAATTTCAGTTGACCATATACCTCCCCAGTAGCCTCGATTTCGTCTTTAGTTGGCGGCAAGATTGTCTCAGTATCTTTGTACATGTAAAGATTTATAGAATGCTTTCTGGTCTCTTTTGAAGTTGGCATTATGCTCCTTTCTCTTCTGACGTTTTTTATAACGTCTTAACCGTTTTGCATACGCGCTCAATTTTTGTTTTGACTGTGTCAAGATATTCAGATGGTATGCTATTTGGTTTATCAAATTTGGGCATGCTTGCTGTACTTTTTGCGAATGGCGTGCATTTTCTTCTCAAGTTTCTTATTTCTGTTGTTGATATAGGCTGTTATTATTCCGGCGTCAGCTCTCAAACTCATTTATTTTTTGTTCTAATCTCCTTTCCCATGGTGGTTTCTTTCTCTTTAATTTTGGCTGCTTCGCAAATGTTTCTTTTAGGTTACCTCCGTTTAATTTGACGATAGTTGCTGCTGAACTGTATAAATACACATTTAGATCTGAGTAGGTGATAACGTTATCAATCTTTGATGGGAGAACAGAGTTGTTCATGATATTCATCAGATCTCTCAGTTTGAATGACATTAATTGTTTGGGTATACTTGCTCTCTTTTCTGGCATTAACCCATTGAATTTAGTCAGCATGCTATTTAACTCAAATTCCATCTGTTGTTTTATTACATCATTCTGATGGAAAATGCATGGTCTCTCTGGACTGGTGGTATTTTCTTGTGCGTCTTCTTCCACTGTTCTGGCATTTAACATTTTCTTCGGAGTGCTGTTCTCTCTCTCCTGCAACTTCTTGCAGAATACGCTCTCGTATTGCCAATGGTACCAGGTTATTTCGCACAATTGATGCTCTTTGACTAGCAAGACCCTGTTCAGTAACACGTAGATTGGGAAACTGCTGTACGAATCGCGGATGGAGGAGCTGCCTATAGCCAGTCAATTCTGTTTCACAGCGGGTCACTCTATAATAATAATAATAATAATAATAATAATAATAATAATTATTATTATTATTATTATTATTATTATTATTGTAGAAAATACCCCCTCCTTAGAAGTGAGGCTTCTGCCTCACTAATCGTATCCAGGTGCGCTTATTTGATTAATTTCATTCGTACATACAATTTGTATTAATTTTTTAAATATTCAATGAATATTTTAACCAATTAAATCTTCACGATTCGTTTCTCAACCATCGTTCAGGCCCTAAGTTTATTTTTCGGGAATTTGTGACACAGCAACCTTAAGAGGCAACCCAAGAGGTTAAATAATACAATTATTTGTAGTAAAACGTAAGAAAAGCAGATAATACCCATAGATATTCCCTACACTCACCATAACCTGCATTCGCGCAACTTTATTTTCAAAATGCGCGCGGAAACGCAACAGCAGCGCGATCTTCGCTATGTTAGTGACCGAAGAACTAAAACTTTGTCCCCCGCTTTTTAACATTGAGTGAACCAGCCCTGGTCACGACTTTCAAGTGTCGTGGAACACGTCATGACATATGCATATGTGAAAACGAGCCTTGGATGCTCTGTGCAAACAAGTTGTTCAAGTTGTGTTGTTAAACGTGCAGAACATAGTGGTGTTCATAAGGTGTTCCGAAACTGAAAGTCTTGTGTTAGGGAGTTAATGTGAAATGTTATTTTTCTATTGTGTGATCATGTAGAAAAAATCTGAAGTCTCAGCTCCTTTTATTGTTAATTAAAGTTATTTCCTTCCATAAACGTGTGTGGGGCATATAAATCATGAACATGGATCGAAAGTGGGAGAATTTGGAGGTTAAGTTGTGTAACGCTGTGATAAAGACTATTAATGAATTGGGTTTTGAACAAATGACGCCTGTTCAGGTGAGGTGATTAATTTCTGAGGTTTTCAGAGTTGTTGATTTTTGACTGGCATTAAAAATAATGTATTTTAGGCGGCATGTATACCTTTATTACTGAGGCATAAGGATGTAGCTGCCGAAGCTATCACTGGAAGTGGAAAGACTTTGGCTTTTTTAATTCCAATGCTGGAAATGCTCCAGGTAAGTATTCAGAATTGTGTTCTAGTGTTTCAAACTCAATAATGCAAGAATATAAAATTTGTGAAATAACTATTTTAATTTTATTGCCAGTGACAATAATTCTGTTAATTTGTATCACACATTTTAGATTTTTGTAGAAATAATTCATGTTGTATTTGTGTAGTTGCGAGAGACTCCCTTGAAATCACATGAAGTTGGAGGTATTATTATATCACCAACTCGAGAACTTGCTACCCAGACAAGTGAAGTATTAAATAATTTCCTGAAGAACATGAATAATCTGACCCAGTTAGTGTTGGTAGGAGGTAACACAATATCTGTAGATGTGCAGAGATTTAGAGAAAAAGGTGGTAATATACTCGTGACAACTCCAGGAAGGTTGGAAGATTTGTTAGTCAGAAAACATGACATAAACCTACCAGCTGCTGTTAAGTCATTGGTAAGTTAGTAATTGAAGTTTTAAAGTTGTCAATCAAAATTTAAAGTGTGAAATATAATTGAGCAATTGAAACAATTTCCCTTATGAATGTGTAATCTCTAGTCTGAAGGATAATAACTGGATAGATGTTTCACCATCAAATCCATTGTTTATTATCCTGCATTGTTGATAGTGTTTGTTTTACCTTTTTGAGTTGAATTTACTGGTGACAATTTATGTTTTAAGGAATTTCTGGTACTGGATGAAGCAGATCGCCTATTGGACATGGGATTTGAGCAAACTTTGAATACTATCTTGCAGTATTTGCCACGACAGCGTCGCACAGGCCTCTTCTCAGCGACACAGACGAAAGAAGTGCAGCAGCTGATGAGGGCAGGTCTCCGAAATCCAAGTCTTGTAGTAGTGCGAGAGAAATTTAACAAGTAATATATAGCGTTTTTCTTGGTATTTGTTCTGTTAAGTTGTACACTTAACTACTTCACTGTCTGCGGTTAGGGCAACGAGTTTCAAATATTCTAATGGTTGATTGCTTTGTATGTCAGATTAACTATCCTTTGACAATACATTGTCAGGAAATGTAAGAAAGTGAAACAAATGTTGTGCGCATTATTTTGGAATTTGCTTTAATATTTGGAAATATCTTACAAGTTATGGGGATTTATATTATGTTACTAGATATTAGTCAATTCTCTTGTAGCAACTGCCTTAATAACTGAATATTTTTGTTGCTTTCAGTGCAAGTAAAGCAATTTCACAGGTGTCAACGCCATCAACTTTGAGCAACTATTACATGATGTGTGAACCAGAGAATAAATTGTCAGTTCTGATTAATTTTCTGAAAACGAATGGGGTGGAACAAAAGTATATGGTCTTCTTACCTACTTGTGCTTGTGTTATATACTTCATGCTATTCTGAAAATGTTAGTAAAATGACTATTATTGCAGTAAAATTAATGTTTTAAATAATATGTTAAAAAAAATACTTTTCAAGGTATCTTTGAAGATGCATGTGCTTTTTCTTTTTTTTTTTCCAGCTTGTTACCTAAAAATAAAATCTTTTGCATACATAGGAAAATGAAGGAGGCACGCAGTAAAGGTTTTTGCAGAATTTAGAGCTGCTGAATCAGGTAATCGTAGAGGAACTGAAAATATTAATTTTTTCTGGTCACTTCAAGCTGTGTTATAATAAGAAGCGGAAAAGTGATTGTAGATTATTGTTGATTTAATATCTTGCTATAATGGGATGCTTTATCAGATTACTTTAATTAATGACATCCTGGGTACCTTACCTCGCAGGGGAATTACTTTCTGTGCAGGTCATTTTAATAACTATCTCTTAATGACACAAGAGTTTGTCTCTCTCATTTCACAACATTCCTGTGGTTTTGCTGTAATTTGATACAGAGAAACCGGGAAAACACAGGGAATTTCAATTCAGAGAAAATACAGGGAAATGGGGAAAAAGTTCTCTTGATCGAAAAATTGATTGTTGATGTAGAATTCGATTTTTTCTAATTGACAGAATTAATAACGATAAAATTATTTATAAAAAAAATTTATGGAATTTTAAGAATAATTTTTAAATAACTATTTTAAGTTAATTACGTCATTTTAGTCATAAGCTAACAAATTAACAGTCACCCGGCTTTGCTTGACTTCTAAGCTCTCCAGAGCTCAACAAGCACGACTCGGAAACGGACTGGTCAAAACAGAAACGGCAGTAAGATTGAGGGCTGCCTACAGTTTGTTCCGAATGAATTCATTTCTCGCGCTTTCCCTGTTCCTTCCTTGTATTGTGGTGATTTTTTCTTTGCTATTTTATACCCCCTTAAGAAACAAGAATACTGAAAAAAGACAGGATAATGGAAATCTTAGTGGTCAATATAATAAATATAACTAAGAATCCAAGCAATGTCCATCGAATCCAGTTGAGAATCCAAGCAAAACAATGTCTAAAGTATTTGGAAATTCACGCTTAGGATAAACAGTAATGCTGCAAGTTATGCATGTGAGTGGAAAAGACAGCCAATGATTTAAATTTGCTTTGATGTTTTCGTGAAATTTACATGCAGAAATGGAACATTTAAATTTGATGTGTTTGAAACCATTAATCTCAAAACGAATGCAGGTAAACACCGGAACACGTACTTTCTGAGCACAGTATGATTTTTCTCTCCCGTGAACTAGATTCTATTTTTATTTATTTTTCGTATCTTTTAATTAGAGTTTCATTGGGTAGATTAAATAAGAAACATCACTCAAAAGTGAAATAATAGATTCTATTTTGCATAGAAAAACGAGATATAGATTTGATAGAATATTCCTGCCTACAAAATAATCAAACTTCCTATTCTTAACCGTGCCTAGCGAAGCAAGGGCCCAAGATTCAGGAAAACGTGTGCAGACAATAGGTCGAGCGAAGCACGTGGCATTGTGGTTGTTGCTGATCCAACAGGCAAACGTATCCCTTCCTACAAATATTAATAAATTTAAATATATTTACCATGATTTGTTGTAAATATATTATGTACTCGTATAATTTTACTATACGTACATATAGTACAGGGAAAGTTATGTAATGCTGCGCGAGAAAGTAAGAAGCGTAAAGAGATTTTCAGCAGAAAATCTCTTCTTACAGGGCCCTGGCAACAAAAAAGTGGATAAATCCAGTTGTTAAATTAAAAAAAAAACTCCTAACACGTGGTGCAGCAAGAATCCCTGTTTTTTGGGTCCTTGATACCGGAAAACCAATTGAAAGCAAAATGTCTGTCCGTCGGTCTGTCTATGAACAATGCTAGCAACCGCTCAGCCAATTTTCCCCAAATTGATACTCCCCGATTGATTTGGCTGATCTCGTGGCTCCTAGAATTTGAAACCAATATTTTAATTTTGGGATACTTTACATGAAGCCCATGAGATGTTTACAAAATTTATAAAAGATATGCTCTAAATTTTTTTCTTTAAACTTCTTGTAAGAATAGAGTAAACTACACGAATTAAGGTGGCATAGGTCTGATTTTAACAGCTAACTCTGAATTTTCGAAAATTGCGAAAGTTTGAATTTTATTCCTCATGTCATCATGAGCTTTGAGACCCAAGGGTCACACGAAATAAATTTCTGTGAATTCATAAGTAGCCTAAACAATTTGGCATATATTGGAATTTGATTGTGCTTGTTTGGTTTGTGTAATGGGAAATGAGTGTCATTGAAAGGGTTCAGTGTTACCTCTTTCCTCATGTCATCGTGAGCCTAAACAATTTGACGTGTAATGGAATTTGTGTATTGAGGGGAAGGTACTGAAAATCACTAGTGTGGTATACAATTTGAAAACAGCTGTATATGTAATAAGTAACTTCATGAGTACATATATATGTGTCACTGATAAATGTGTTTTCAATGCTTGCTATAGGAATACTGTTGTGCACGGATGTAATGGCTCGTGGAGTTGACATTCCAGAAGTGCATTGGGTGATTCAGTATGATCCTCCTGCAAATGCAGCTTCTTTTGTACATCGTTGTGGGCGTACTGCACGCATTGGCAACTATGGATCAGCATTAGTCATGCTGATGCCATCTGAAGAATGTTATGTAGACTTCATATTTCGCAACCAGAAGGTAAGCAGCTTCATCTGTTTTTTAATGAGTGCATGTTATGGTTGATAGAATTATTTCAAAAGCAAATATTTACTGGCAAGACATGGCATTTTTGCATGCTAGATTGGCCCAATATCCATGTCTTTTTTTTTATCTTTCTGAAGTTATGCGGGGAGCCAAAATCTGTGAGGCATTCTGTTTTTAAATGCTCAAAACTAAGTTAATTTTCTGAATTTTTTAAAATCTTTGGACTTCCTTGAGGCATATAGAAATGCTTTAGAAATGTTGGTAAGAAAGGAAAACTAAAATTCAATCAGACCAATAAATGTGAAATGAAATAATTATTTTAAAATTTGTTTGGTATTGGGATATCATTCATTGTGCTTGTTCTGCAAGAAACTCACTCCTGTGCAAACATTGAAATGGACTTAAAGCCAACTGAGCAGTTGCTGCCATTTCAGCAATTCATTTATCGAAGGAATGTTCTACACTGTCACCAGCTGATCTCGATGCCCACAAGTCGAGATGCAATATAAAAAAACACGTCAAATGTCACATGATTGGAAGGTGTTTATCCAGCACCCATGTGCTGCAACTGGGTTACACTTTCATTATCTTGCCGCAACTCATCAGATAATTTTCATGTGAATACACATTCTTCCAGGAACAAGCATGCAATATTACTCTTTAGTTTTCCAGAGATTCTGAATGAATTGAAACCTCATATAGATAGATAGATAAATTTAAAATATATTTACGACGATTTGTTGTAAATATATTATGTACTCGAGGTATAATTTTACTATATATATATATATATATATATATATATATATATATATATATATAGTTTTGGGTAAAAAGTATAAATTTGCAATGACAACAAAATATGTAAAATAAAAAGGTTTCCCTGAACCCTGTCCTAAATGTGGCGCTACCGTGTCTACTCCTCATATTATTCTCGAGTGTCAAAGACTTGATAATGTTAGGAAGTCCTTAAAAATAGAAGGCAGCTTATATTCACTGTTCAGATCAGAAGAAGGTTGTAAAAAAATTTTGATACTACTAGAAATAAGTAAATTGTTTAAGGTAATGTAATAATGATGCACATTTTGTTATGTTATATTGATATAATGCTTATGGTGTAATGGTATCATTACAAAAATTCATTTTGGAAAAATGAATAAATATGTATGTACATATTTTCTTTTTTTAATACAATAAATTCCATTCCCTACTCCAAAGCATGGAAAACCTTCATGACAACTCTGCCAGACTTGAAAAAAGAACTTAAAAATTGTTGAACTTTCAAATATGGAAGAAGTAAAGACAAAACTAGACAATTCTACTTATCTGTACAACTGTGTGGATGTACACTACATTTAGATTCTAAATGATTTAAATTTATAAAAAGTTTTATAATTTATCTTTTGCAATAATGCATGTTTGGAAGCCATCATGTTAACGTTATATTGACATTCCTGAATTTTTGAGGTAAATATATGTAAAGACTCATAAACATCCATTACTAAATATATAGTTGATCCTTCCTGTTGTAGTGGCAGATTTTTGAATGATAGTTGAAGAAAATCTCTCTCCTACAAATTCCAAGAGTTCTTTCTAATAATATAGCGCATTCACACCTCTGTTTATTTATCTTTTAAAATTATGTATTCTTTTTCAAGCAGAAAAACTCTTTTGCTTCAGTTGTTGTAGCAGTTGGTACCATGCATATTAATTTAGCTAAATGGAAAATTTCCATAAATAAGCAGTCAAAATTTTCTTCTTTTAAAAACTGTCACTAATTTTAATGGGGATTTTTCTTAAATGTTGCAATTCAATTTTTTTTTACATTCATTTTTTAAAATTAGTGATTCAAAAATATTTATATCTCCAATTGCAATCGATAGATATGCATTAGCACTAAGTTAGCAAACAATTCTCAGGAAAATTAATTTCAGTATTAAAAGGAAAAATTGTAATCAATCAAAAGCATCTCTTCAAATATAAATGAACCAAATAGATTTTGTTTCAGCAAACTATATCTTCATTTTTCTTCACAGTGCATGGCAGCGAGTATATCTATAAGCAATAACAAACTTAGTTAAAGCACTCAATCAGGATGTACCATTTCACCTTACCTAGATAGGTGGTTTTGCCTTATTGTCCTGCAAAGGAGAATTGCTCCAAGTGGCTGGATGAGTCGCTGTGAGTGGCAGCGAGTTTTCAATTCAATCCACTAACATTGTCAAATCCTTTACGTACTTCTCAGTGTTTCATTGCTATTTTCAGTCTTTTCTTAACTGCCGTTAAAATGTCTGTAGTTTTCCTAGTGTTAAATTCATCTCTAAAATATTGAAAATGCGTTAATTCTGTAATATTGTTTGGTTATCAGCACATGTATTGATGACCAAAAGCCTCATCACTGATAATATTTCTTTATTTATTCCATTGTAAACTGGTGATTGCCCAGCGCATTAAATATAATACACAATGTATAATACATAGTTCACACTAATTTAAAATCATTTAATAATTTGATTTATTAATATTACTAATTTCCAGAGCGGCTGAAATGATTCAGAGTGAATGTTTCATTTTGAACAGAAAACACAGAAGAGTATACATAATTGCCAGCACTGTGAAAATCATTGGGGGCCTAATTGATGAATTACACCAGTCTTTGATTTGATAATTTGGCTAACCTTTATTCTTTTTGGTGTGCTGAAAATGAATATGAAATCAGTCCTTCTCCATCACATACAGATTTTTTTCAAATCCATGAAACATAATTTCCATTTTGTAGCATGTGCACATATTGACATTTGTAACCAATATTTTTTCTTAAACGATTTCTAACATTCTAAACACTTATTATGTTCTAATAACACTCTGAATAAGTGGTGTGGTCATGAAGGTTCTGTTCAGATGGGAAGGTAATTGTTATTTTCTTGGGAGTCCCCTTCTGAAGTAAATCAAGATAGAAATGGTTATGTATGGAAATTGGAACCCACCTTCTTGCTCATTCTCTCAGTCCAGTAGTGTCAATTGGAGTGAATACATTCACTTATCTAGTTGCTTCAAAGTGATTAAAAAGGTTTTCTGAAGTTTGAAAGTGCATTTTGAAAAAATGTCTCATCGGCGTTGTGTTACCAGTCCATACTACTTCTGTATTATCTGTGGTGAGAACACAATCAAGTAGTGTCAAAGAAATATAACAGATTTCATCACAATAAAGAAAATGAATGTTTCAAGTACTTATTCCTGATTTAAGTGATGCTAAGATAAAAGAATCTTTGTAGGCCCAGACATCAGAAAACTTTTCTCAGATCCACATTTTACTCAGACCATGGACAAGAAGGAGAAGGAAGCCTGGAATTTTTTAAAGAGGTTGTTGATAAGTTCCTTGGCAACATAAATGATCCTAACTACAGATGTATTGTGGAACGCATACTGAAGGCTTTTCAAATACTAGGTTGCCACATGAGTTTGAAGGTTCACTTCCTACACTCGCATGTGGACTATTATCTGGAAAACTTGGAGAACGTCATTGAAGAACAAGGGGAAAGGTTCCATCAGGACATCAAGGGGATGAAATGTAGGTATCAGGGTAAGTGGAACTTGAACGTGATGGCGGATTGTTGCTGGATGCTACATCATCAAACACCTGAAGAGTCATATTCCCAGAAGTGCACACAAGGAAATTTCCAGGAGAAAAGAACACGTTTTCACAAAAATTACAATTAAATATGCATCACTGTTTACTCTGGCAAGCTTATATCAGTTCAAAACAGTGCATTTGGTATTGTTAATAACTTGTAAATAAATATAAACTGTCAGCCGATTCTGATTTCTTATGCCGTTATAACTACTATCTTTAGAGATTGAACTTGTATTGAAAAAAGTCTGTATGTGATAGAGAAAAACTTACCTCACTTTCGATTTTAGCACACCAAAAAACAAAGATCAAAAGCAGGGGCGGATCCAGAGACAAAGTTTGGGAGGGGAAATTCAAAATATTTGGGTAGAATGTGTCATTTTACAAATTTTGTAAACTGTGGCAGTCAGACTCAGCTCACGCTGCGATACTATTTTATTCGTTTTAATGATTATCCGAAAATATTTTTACTTGAAAGTTTCATGACAAGTTAAAATTAATAGTTACTGAAATTTCCCTCATTTCCCTCCCTGTGGATCTGCGCCTGTCAAAAGAAATTATCAAATCAAATTTCGAAGTTTTCTTTTGTTAGACCTGTGTTATTGTTATCATAAATTCCTCTGTCAGTATTGCAAGTTTACACTTATCTATCAATAATATGTTCATCCATTTCATGACATCGTAATCACTTAATTTTATATATATCATCAGTTACTACTGATTTTTTAACATACCTGAGGGATATAATAAAATAATAAGAGTGAAGGGAAAATAATAGATAACATTAGGAGAAATCTGAGAGAAATAAAATTGATTTTTCTGCTGACTCACACACCAATATTGTATCTCTATGAAATCCAGCAACTTATGATAATTACAACCCTCTTTCAAATTTTATTTAAAATTTCTAAACCCATCTTGTGCATTTGTGTAATTTTATACTGCTGGATAATGTAAATAAATAATCTTAAAATGTAGGTCTCTTAATGACGTTACATACTTTTAACTTAATAGTGAGATTGAAGAGAGCAAAGATAATTACAATTAACTATTAATTGGTTAATAGTTTTGTTTTACATGGTTATCCAGGTTGTTTTAGAAGAAATGGAATCTCTAGACTCTCTTCCTTATGTCATTCCAAAAGTTCGCAAGTTACACTTGAATGATAGGGCAATAATGGATAAAGGAATGAGGGCGTTTGTTTCTTATATTCAAGCATACGCCAAGCACGAATGCAACATCATCCTGAGACTGAAAGGTAAGATTTGCTCCTGCAGACACACTACAAATTAATGTCAGTCACCATTTTTTTGTCACGAATGTCAGTCACCATTTTCCAGACTTGAATTTTGGCAAATTGGCTACTGGATTTGGTCTCATTAAGCTTCCAAAAATGCCAGAATTGAAAAATAAAAACATAACAGATTTTGAAGAAGAAAAAGTTGATTTTAATGCAATACCGTATCGGTAAGTATTGAACTTTTTGCTTAATAATTTTGTGTAGCTCCTAACTTGCACAACTTGGAAAAGAATGGACCATAATTGCTCAGAAAACGGTACAAAAACAATTAAGTAAATTGGATAAAACTTAGTATTTGTTGAAAACTAATTGAAATTCATTTGTGGTAATTTATATAAGATGTGTTGTTTTTTACTCGCCTTAAAGACAAACTATATTTCCTGCAAACATTAGGACAGGTTATAAAGCCAATAAGGACAACTTTAAAAACAATAGAATTATTTTTAAAGGTCTCCCCTTTTATTTATCTTTGGATGGCTACTCAGTCCATCCCTCCAGCTCCTGTTGCAAGCCACATTTCATACACTTTTCTGAAAGAGGAGACAGTGTTTTATCGTTTTTGTCATGAACATTTTATAGTACTATGTACTAAACAAAACAGAAGTATTCTTAATGTCCCTAGAATATATAATTTTTCATCAGCTTCAGAGTGTAACCGAATTGAAATTTGAGTTTGTTGGTAATCTGTTAATATGATTAATGTACTCAGGATGTATGTTTATAAAAAAAATTGTTTTCAAAATTACAGAAAGACCAGCTCAGCAGTTGACAATTTTTTTAACCATATTTGCCGGTTGTATAATTTTCTTTTGACCAGGTAATTTAAAGTATTGGTTTTACAAGTGTCGAGGACCTTTTTCTAGGGAGAAACAAAGAGAGGAGGTGCGGCAGCAGAAGCTGAATGTGTTCCTGGGCACAGGGTCTTGGCCAACAAAGGGAGTGAAGCGAAAACGGAAGCAAACTGAGCCCTGGTCAGAAACCAAGAAGAACAAACAAGAACGAAAAGAGCGCAGAAAAGAACGTAAGGAGAAGAAAAAGCAATGGCATTGGAAGGCAAAGTAAAAAAGAAGAAGAAAGGAATATCTAAGGAAGAAATGCAAGAACTAGAGAAAGATATAGCACTCATCAAAAAGTTTCAAAGGAAAAAGGTATCGTATTTTTTATTGAAATGCCATTATCTACATTAAAACGATGTCATTAAAAATGAACTTTTACTTTATTTCACAAATAAATACTGTAAATTTTTTAAACCTGAGGTAACCACACTTAAGTAAGATTTGTTGTCAAGATCAGCAAGTGTAGTTGTGTTCAGAACAACAGAAATTGATCTTCATATCTCGGATCTTGTTTGCACGCCATATTGTGATTTTCAATAATTTTCATAAACTGTATTTGCGAAAAGTGGCCATTTTCCCAAGTAGTTTCATTGGAGAATAGGTTTTTTCCTTGTAGGGAATCCAATGCGAAAGAGCAGTTTGTTTAATGGTGTGCATGGACTGCCATACCAATGTTCATGGTGTCAAACCAGTCGAAATCATAAGATTTTTGAAAGCTGAAAATCATGAATTTTCATGCTTCCAATGGAAGGGCAGTCTGACCCATCATATATTTACAGTATCTAAAACAACCTTAGCTTAAAAGATGCCTCTTAGCAAAATTGGAATAGGACTTGCTTGAAGTGATAGTTTTGCACCAAGATCTTACAACCCTTTCACACAAACTAGAATTGTGAAATGTGTTTTGAAATGAATCAATGGCTTATGGGATGGTTGTAAATCTCTCCAAAACAGTCTTAGCTTGTTGATGGCAATGATTTAAAACAATTCTGTCTTAAACCAAAGAAAACATGCTACTAAGAAAAAAGTTTTCAGCACTTGTGCATGGAAACCTTCACTATTGATTGGAAAGTTTTGTCGTACGTCTACCACAAAGTCTATTTTGTGGAAAGAAGTCATGACGTCATGGCCATTTAAAACAACTAATATTCATTTGTCACAGAAATGTATTAGAACAAACTAGTAACTACATTAAACAATTATACTTAATTTTATAATGAATACAAATTTTTAATTTTAAGAGATTGATTATTTTTAATTTATTGCTTAATGAAATTAAAGGTGCAACTATTCAAATGATTAAATGTCATTCCTTGGGGAAAAGGTGACTCTTTAGAGCTCCTCTACATTCACACTAGAATTGCTATTATTATTCTCCACAAGTAATTATCTTTGAAATTTTTACTTTGTGATTACTTACTGATTCTCCAA
>JAHLJT010007806.1:0-27177 GCA_031308135.1 Acheta domesticus
CCTCCCGCCCCTCGCGCCTTTCTCGGCGGCCGCTCCCCGCCCACGCCCTCCAAGCAGCCCACACACACCGAGACGACTCAGAACAAAGCAATGATATAAAGTGAATAAGTTTACATTTGTATTGTATAATTTTTAAAAATTATTTATTTATTTAGCGTATGGCAATCACACATTGCCTTAATAATAAAACCTTATCCAATTTTATTTATGACAATCCTTTATTGTTCTTATTTGCACACAGAACCACGTTTCGTAACTTGTTTTAGTTACATCAGGCTCCTTAATAAAGGGAACTGTTGTCCCATTTTTAACGTCAAACACTCGAGGACACATAGTCAAATCAACGGCAACATCTCAAGTGGACACAAGAATGTAAACTTTCCCTTCTAGCCCTAGGTTATATTCTTGTGTCCACTTGAGAGGTTGCCGTTGAGTTGACTATGTGTCCTCGAGTGTTTGAAGGTTAAAAATAGGACAACTGTTCACTTTATTAAGGAGCCTGATGATGTAACTAAAACAAGTTACGAAACGTTGAGTTCTGTGTGCAAATAAGAACAATAAAGGATTGTCATATATAAAATTGGATAAGTTTTATTATTAAGAAACATACACTGACAATCAAGAACAATTTTACAATTTTCAATTGGTCTACAAATCACACATTGCCCCCAGCACCACAGCCACAACATCAACACAAGTCAATATCCAACTATCACCAAAAAATCACCGCATCGACTGACCAGCACAATAGAAAAGAAAAAATAAGAAGAAAAGAAACTTCAAGCACCCACAAGCAAAAAAGACTTAATATACCTGTAACAAGTAATGTACTTCAGCTTCCGGGTCAATGACCCCCATCTCGATCAGGTTTTTGTCCAGTTTTCCTAATCCATTGAGCAAAATGCTGAGATGGCCCTTGTTTTTGCTTCTGGACGTGAATGTAGTTTCACTATGGGCACGTTTGTTCAGCACTCCTTTTGCCTTTTAGTGGTAGAGTAGAGCTGAGAGTGATTTACTATTTTGTTAGCAATGCAGAAAAATCGCATCTGCATTTCGTTTACCGTTGCAAGTATGTTTTCTATAACTCGGGAAAGAATATCTAGTTTTTTCAAATGTTGCTAATCTCGCGCTCTTTTTTTCTAATCTTTTTTTTTATATTTTATTCGTCTTTCAACCATCGTATTTGTAGTTAAAATGTTGGGAAGGGATTGTGGAACTTAAAATGTGCGCAAATAATCTTCTCCCCCATACGTCATATACAGTTTTCACTGGTTTTGACCAAATAAATCAAATCAAAAAACTGTCGACACGGCAGCGCTTCTGACTGCAAGTCTTAGGGTTCGACTCCCAACCGCGGCGCATTTTCGTCACTATCCAGATCGAATTTGGTCGCTGTCTGGAGGGGAATTTTAGCAAGTGGCCTGCTCTCTGCTCAGTAGTTTTCCATGGTTTCTGCCCAAGCAGTATTTTAACAAATGGGCCACAGGCCTAACGCCAACTTCTACATACGAAGATATTAGAACTAAAAATAAAATACATTTTATGTTTTCTTCTACTTACTGCGACCCGCTCAAATTCCTCTCTTGCTCCTATTAATAAATTTATTAATATACTACTATTATATTTCGCTTGCCCCGGCTTAACTCTGTATTTATTTTTACTTCCATTAGTTTCAGGATGGAATCGTTAGCGGTGACTGAACAATTACTGTATGTAAGCCGACGGAATTTGAACTTTGAGTATTTACGTAGGGAATTTCTCTGACTGAATTTGAAATACTTTTTTTAAATATATTTATTTATACTTGTTCGACAAAAATTTGTCTTTCAAGTGTGTGAATTTTTACGTTAACATAGTACAATTTGAGGAGAAACTTCAAAAGTAACCTCTAACATGTTACTGATATGTATAGGTATTATTGATTTTGAACACACAATGATCTTAGAAATAAACTGTGGTTATAAATAGTACAAAATACATATAATTTTTTTACAATAAATAATAGTTGCATGAAATAAGTTAACTATGGAGGATGTAAATGGTCTTTTGAATAGCGTGATTTGATTCGCGGGAAAGGATTAGCTGTTTTCCAAGCTGAAAAGATGTATAAGCAGGAGAAGAAATAAGGTAAGTATAAAATTTATCTGAGAGATGAGGGATCCAGGATTTTAGAGACAGAATACCGAGTTCGTGTAATATTTGATTGTTTCTTATAAACCAAGGTGCTTTCAATGCTTTTCTAAGATATTTATTTTGTATAGCCTCTAGTTTTTGAATATGGGATTTCGCTGCACCACCCCAAATGGGACACGCATATGTCAATGATGAGCGAATTATATATTTAAATATACATAAAGCTGAATCTAAAGAAAGATGAGAATTTTTCTTCAAAAATGGGTATAATTTTAAAGCTTGACATTCGTTTTATTTATTATTGATGTAATGTGTGGTTCCCACGTTAGTTTAGTATCGAGTTTTAATCCAAGATACGTAATTGGGGTCTGGTTAGAAATCCAAGAAATTGCTTTGTAGTTAATAATAAGTGGATAAGTTGGAGAGATTCGTTTTAAAGAAAATATTTTTGCTTGAGATTTTTGACTATTAATCTTGATTTGCCAATTATTGTACCAAGTAACAAGAGTATTTAAATCATCTTGTAAATTATCACGACCAGTTATAATGTCTGCATGAGAAGTGAATAGGGATTGTGTCATCGGCAAAAAAGGCTACTTGTGAATTAATTAAATGTGGAATATCTGAAACGTAAATATTAAAAGTATTGGTGAGAGTGGAGAAACCCTCAGGTACTCCAGCGTGGAATATTGTATTCAGAAGAAAAAACATTGTTAACCTGAACTTGAATTTACGCTGTGATAGAAAACTTGATAATATTTTTTTGTAGATATATAGGGAAACCGAATATTCTAAGCTTGTAACGTAAACCATCATGCCATACTTCGTCAAAAGCTTTTTCAACATCTAAAAATAGTTGCAAATGTAAATTGTTTCTTTTGAAAACTTGAGCTATAAAATCTGTGATTCTTAATAATTTGTGGTGTTGTAGAATGATTCGATCTAAATCCAAACTGAGATTTTGGGAGTAAATTCGTTTGATTAATAAATTTAATTACTCTCGTTAGAATTATTTTATCAAAGACTGGGTATTTGTTGTTTCTCTTTTGTCATAGTTCGTATAGCAGACCAGAGTGATGAATTTGGTTGGATTTGAGATAAATAGTTATTAAAGTTAATATATCGATGCTCTTGTAGCTTTTCTGAACGGTGTGGGTTAATTTATTTAGTGTTTTCTTATTGAGGGATCACGTGTTATCTGCCATTTGCTGACGTGTAACGTGTTTAAGACTTATTAAATTAAGTATTTCTTTAGGTAAATTATTAAATGACTGTATTTTGGAAGGGTAGGAGTGAATCGTTGATAATTCTAGTGATTTTGTGACATTATTTATAATAATTGAAATTTCGTCGTCTATGTCAGAAGACGTAAGTAAAGAGGAAGGATATGTTGTGAAGTATTGCATATAAGAATTAAATATAGTCCAATTAATTCCTTCCTTTTATGAGAGAATTATTAACTTGATGTAAATTTAAGATTTCATGGAAAGTTATTAAAACTGGATTGTGGTCTAAGTTTAAAGCTGGAATACAATATTGCTTAATTGGAAAATTTATACTTTGGGAAAGTACAATATCAAGAATATCTGGAAGAATTTGAGTATTATATGAATAATAAGTTGGCTGAGAAGGAGCATGAATTGACCAATTGTTTAAAGTAGTTAGATTATATAAGAATTGGCCATGTGGAGAAGTAGTATTGCATCCCCAAGCTTGAGGTTTAGCATTTAAATCTCCGAGTAGAAGTGTTCTTTATTGTTGTTTAGTAGTAATTCGAGAGTAGATTTTGATAATTTTTGTTAGGTGGTTTGTATGCTGCTATTATATATAGGGCCTACAGAAAAGAAAACAGTGAGAGCTACTAGTTCTAGATCAGTAGAGTTGGGAACATATATTTGTACATGTTTGATTTTTCGTCGTATAAAAATTGCTACACCTCCTCCAGCAGTGGTCGTCGTTCTATCTTCTCTGTATGTTTTATAATTTGGGATATTACATTTTTTGGAATGGGTTAAATGTGTTTCTGTAACACAAGCAATATCAATGTTATGACAATTTGAAATACTTAAAATGAACTGCTTATCTTTCGGAAAACATTACAGTAGTAATCACAGTAAAGTTATCACATCTACGTTAATAATGAAATAAATTTAATCAAGGGTACTAACACATTTGAAAATTCGTATTCAAGCGTTTTGTATATTATATATTATCATTCATTGTATTGAAAACACTTTAGGATCTACACTACTTCCATTAACTAAACGCGATTCAAATAGAATTTCAAAAAAACTTTAAACAATCAATTGCAAAGAATTTTCGCCGTGTCATTGGAGGATTACCGGCTGATACTTCTTCTTCTGAAACCTTTCAGAAATCAGGGAGGCACTATTATAGTAGCAGCGTGTGACTAATTCAATTCATGTTCTTATAACTGGAGTATGGAAACTCGTCGACTGATTCCACATTACATAATATCAATTTGCTCTGTTGTTGGACATACCTGTATTGTTTGCCACGTAGGCTTGTAACTATTCGTTGTTACTTGTATCATTGACAAACACACTGGTTCCGATTTTCACAACTACAAGTGATGTCACTAGAGATTTGTGGACATGTAATCTTTTATTAAATGACTCCAGAGACTTCACCAGTTTCCCCGTAAAAATTACATTCAAAGCCTTTTACAATGCGACTTGCAAAATAATAGTAGGCTTTTCGCTGTTACTGTATGGGTGCAATCACTATGCATTCAAATCGAACTCATTTGTGAGGTTTTCCTCCTAATGTGGGGGGTCTGGCTAGTTTTTTCCAAAGCATCATTTATATACTTTGTTTTCTTTCTCAGAACAGTAAAAATATGTAGCCCTGAGTCATACATTTTCAGAACATTCCTTCCTTTCAAAACACGTGTGGGATTATTTCTTTCTCCAATGTATGCGTATTCACGTTTGTCTATTCGAGAGCACGAACAGCAATAAGAACGCGTACGCCGCACACGTTTATATCCACAGCTCGAACCATCGCGAGCCCCAAAGGCGAAACACGTGTTCTTTGATGCTACGCGGAAGCCATTTCAAGTCGAAAGTCGTCTAAATAACGCGCGTGCCACTGGCGACGGCGGGGAGTCAGGGGCGAATCGTAGCACCGAGCCCCCAGAGCAGCCGAGGCTGAGGTTTGGGAAGGACCCGCCCCCGCCCCCGCCCCCGCCCCCGCACCGACCTTCCGAACGCGCTCGCACAAAAGGGCCCAGAGTAAATATGCCTCGAAAAGTGCAGCATATTTTGTTTGCCAACAAAGCAAATACAAGCGCTTGCCTGAAAGCTGAACTGAAGCTCAACTGCGCCGCTTTTGAATTTCCTCTGATGTTTTTATTTTTATTTGATGCTCTATGTTTTTAGTTTATTGCAAACAATGTTTGACAATTGGGATGAAATTGACCAATACGCCCAATACGAGACTACAGTTACATTCATAGTTTAATACTCAGCTTTACAACTCTTTTGGACTGACGACGCTGTGGACAACGTGACACAAACATTACTAAAAATTATTTTACAATAGAAACATTTTCAACGAGATGAAATTAGTTAGAAGAGATGTCGAGAAATTTATTAAGTCAGTTTCTTGAACATATTTAACTATCTTGTGGACTTCACAATTAATCATAAATGTCCTTAAATAAAGGCTGCTTGTTTTCCACGTTTCTAAGGGAAACAGTATTGCAAAAAAGTTGTGACATTCCTGCGTCACTCCTCACAATTGTGTTGCCAATTACCATTTAAAACCTACTCTATAAATTACATTTCTATAGAAATGTTAAAGGAGAGTGACCCACGGCATTGAATTTATCGAGTCCTACGTTTCTAAATATTTGCTGGATTTTACGAGTAGATGGTTGATATGTTGTTTTTCTTACTTACTCATACTCGAAGTATAGCGAAAGAAATGTACTGCTGTAAAAATGGGTGAGTATTTGACAGAAATTTACGTTTGAGGTCTCTGTAACTAAAAAGAGTTGTTCTCGACAGTTTATAAGCCATGAGATTTGATTATTAATATTAAAAGCGACAAAAAATGAATTAAAGCGATTTCGATTCTGACATCAATTTTTCGCCAATTATTGCTTCAGTAAAATCCTTTTAAATCAAAATAAGGCATAAATGTACAACTTTCGGGAAAATAAAATTATGTTTAAATACAAATCTCGAGTTCCTAAGCGCAGAGGAATAGATGTTAAGTCTAATAAATTTCAATTTGACATCCGTCAGCCAATATAGCGTTCAGGTTTAAATGTAAGAATGGTACTAGTATTGCACCGAGATTAGACAATTTTCCTCTTCCTTGGCTGAAAATCAATTCCAGATTTACAAAGTGGACCTCGAATTTCATCTAATCACATTTTTTCTTAAACTTAAGGTGAATTTTACAAACAATTCATGCACGAATACAGAACATTTAAGACCTTTTTGCGTGTAAAAACATTGTGTGTTACGTAATTTTAATTAATATCGGCAAAGGTGGTTCAGAGCACGAACTGATGTCACTGCAGTGCCTGAGACCGGGAGGTCCTAGGGCTCGAGTCCGACGATGGCAGGATTTTCAACACTTTTAGACAGCTAGGTCGAATTCAACCGCTGTTTGAAGAGAATTCTCGCGATCTGCTGCTTTGAGAGTTAGTTTGTGCGGTGTTTCCGTTCAACACCTGGCGAGTGCCAGAGCAGTAACTAAACAAACGGGCCACGTGTCGCACGACCTACCCTTATTCTTCCTTGTACTATCCTCACCCAGTACCACACACACATACATGCACTACACTTTTCGGGAAACTAGGCGAGACATTATAACTTGTCCGGTTGGGGGGGTGTCCCGCTGGGGGGGACCTGGTTGGGGAAAATCCACGCAAGCCGACATAGGTCGGGCGCTGGTTCTCGCTAGCCTCTCATTTTATAGTGTGATATTTATAACTCTGCCCCTCAAACGTCTATGATCACTGTAGAATCCAAGCAAAGACGAGAGCTTCAAAACAAACCAGTTTCTTTATTAACAAACTAGTTACAGTATGGATGTATCCGAGTACAAAGCCTTGCCGCCGAATATCCAGGAGAGAAGACCAAAAATCGTAGCCGGGTCGCCGATAGCCAGTAGAGGTGCCGAAATGTCCGTGGTTGCCGAAAATCCAGAAGAGTAGTCCGTAGCCGAAAGCCCAAGTTGTTGCCGCCAGTATCTTCTCCACTCGAATGCCGTACACCTCGCTGTAGACCCGTACTCCAAGCTCGCTCTCCTGCCTCTGCTGCTCCGGGGCGGGGTCCGGGCCGCTTTATATCCCGCCCGCCGCGGTCGCTCGCTGTCTAGCGTTCCGGGTCGGCGAGCTCGGTGGCGCGCGGCGTACAGCTGCGCGCCGCGCCAGCTTTAAATGCTGTACACAGCACTCCTCCGCCACCAATGCGACGAATGGCGTTCCATCGCCCATTCGGCGCTATCCTTGCTGGCTGCCGTGTCAACTGTAAATAACTAAACCCAAAATTTCAGAACATAGCATCAGGCACAAAACACTAACTTTTCCCGCTGAAACAACAGTTGACCTATAATACACCAATAACATTTTTACTATAAGGAACCTTATCCTCTACTTTACAACTTAAATTAACGAACATCTGCAAACTGTACGTCATTCTTGACCTAAAATTGTTGCTAACCTTCCACACAGGCGATCCTTAGCCTTAACAGGGAGTCATTCCAAAAAATTTCAAAAACCAAATAAATAAAATCTCGAAATATTTATGCGCCTTGCCACCTTTGGCCCCCAATGTTAATATTTACACAAACATACCACACAAAAAAAAAATACTGGACTCCCTCAAAACAAACATGTCCTATCTCGAAATAGCTGATTAATTCCCACAAAAATATCCAAGTCACTAATGTCTTTAACAACTTTAGCCTTAAATTTAGTTCTTCCACCGACCGTATGCCTTTACCAACATTACATATGTTAGTCACTTGCACCGTTACTCCCTGCTTCAACACCACTGAATCTCTGCCTAAGCTTATCACAATCACCCGAGAGCACTTCCTACGTTTTAACTCCCAATGCCATTCTACCAGTTTGCACTCAAACCTGCCCCCGGCGGTTTGCCACTACCACCTTGCCGGCGTCTGCCTCTTCGCTGCACTGCGTGACGTTTTGCCTCGTATCGATTGTCACCATTAATGTTGCACTTGCTCTCACCATCGCTTTGTACATTTCCCCTTTCCATTTTGCCACGTCTTATGCGCATTGCCTTCCTTCTAATAATTGTTCTAACACCTGCTATAACTAAACATTGCACTGGCACTCTCCATATCTTACTACTGTTTACTTGTTCCCTATTTTGTTCTGTATATTTCCATAGCCCGTTACAACACTGTCATTTTTCTCCGTTGCAAGAATGTTCTCATAATTGTCATCACAACCCATTACAATATCCCCAACATTTTCTTTCGTTGCAACCATTTCGTCATAATTACTATCATAACTACATCACAATATCCCTATCACTTTCTTTCGTTGGCAACCCCTTTGTTGTAACTATTATCCACTGAGTTTTTCACTAACTAACCCAGAATCTTTACCAAAGCTACCGCTTTCATTTATTTGCGCGCCCCACTCAACTTTATCCTTTTTCTTCTGCTCTTACTGCACTGCAACTCGCGCTCTTGTTTACTACACTTCATACCTGTTGCCATCTCGCTATTCTCTGAGGCATCCGAATCACTAGTTATTTTGCTACTACTCTGATTTTTTTCTAACTTTAAACCCTGCTATCAACAGTTCCTCACTAGCAACCCATCATTATTAACATTCGCGGTCTCCTTGATTTCAGTTTCACAATAACTTTGTTTCAACACTGCCAGTTCGCTTATCGAAATACTCAGAATTTCCGAATTTGTGGCTTTATCACTTGCGATCTGAGTTCCTTCACTATACCGACCGGTTCTACCGCTGTTGCCTCTTCTAAATTCGCAATAAATTTTCTACACAATTCATTCTCACCCGATATCGAATATTTCTGCTCAAGTCTCATGAACATGCCCTGAAAAAATTTCCATTCCTACATGCATCTTTTTATAATTCACTTTGAAGCTACGGCTTTTTACTACACAATCACGCTCCCAATTACCGCATTTCCTACGAGGCTTGTTTCTCTTCACTGCCCTATTATTACTCAAGTTCCTACCTCGTTCACCTGCGTGCACTTCACTGTCGCCGAGCACGTTTACCCTCGCTGAGGCATCCCTGTCGTAGTAACTCACAGCCACCTTATCTTGTGCCGAAAACGTGGCCTTTCCCCGTCTGCCACGCCTACCGCCAGCGCCGTATCCGCCGACCGCTGCGCCGCCCGGAGTCTCCCGGCTCGCTGCGCCGCTGGAAGCGGCCACTTCCAACCTGTCGACCTCGCTGGCTGCCGCTGCTATCGCGCCCATGGCCTCGTCCACCACGCTCCGTGATGGCGTCTCGCCGCCGTCGCGGCCCAATGCCGCGCCGCTCTGCGCCGCCGTCCCAACGGCCGTAGTGTCAGGTAGTGTCGCCAATCCAGCGACCTCCGGGGTTGCAGCTCCTGCTACAACGGTCTCGTGATCTATCTGCCGCACCGCACCACCGTGCGACTGCCGCGCACACGCCTGCTGCGGCGTGTCGTCCAACCATGACCTGCTGCAACTTTTCCATGCTGCAATCTGCTGCTGCCGCCGTTCTTTATTCTGCCGCTCCGCTTCTTCCATAAAACCGCCGATGCTGTTCCTCCATTTGTTTACCAAATTCCTCCTGCTTCTTTATCATTTCCTTAGCACTTGCACAATTTCCATTTCCGTAGCCATTTTTGCGAAACCTTTTGTCACTTTTTCCTCGTCGCCAGTTTTGTAGAATCCAAGCAAAGACGAGAGCTTCAAACAAACCAGTTTCTTTATTAACAAACTAGTTACAGTATGGATGTATCCGAGTACAAAGCCTTGCCGCCGAATATCCAGGAGAGAAGACCAAAAATCGTAGCCGGGTCGCCGATAGCCAGTAGAGGTGCCGAAATGTCCGTGGTTGCCGAAAATCCAGAAGAGTAGTCCGTAGCCGAAAGCCCAAGTTGTTGCCGTCAGTATCTTCTCCACTCGAATGCCGTACACCTCGCTGTAGACCCGTACTCCCAAGCTCGCTCTCCTGCCTCTGGCTGCTCCGGGCGGGGTCCGGGCCGCTTTATATCCCGCCCGCCGCGGTCGCTCGCTGACTAGCGTTCCGGGTCGGCGAGCTCGGTGGCGCGCGGCGTACAGCTGCGCGCGCGCCAGCTTTAAATGCTGTACACAGCAATCACGATAGAATATTACACGGCATTTCACGTCCTTCTCCGTCGTACCGCTAGAAGTCGCATGATCGCAAGCACTGCTTGACACTGTCGCGATCATGCGATGCCTGGCGGCACGAGTGAGAACGTTACGAAATACCGTGACATATTCCATCGTGAAGATGGGCCTTGAGGGGCAAAGTTAGAAAAATCGCAGTATAGGGTCCGATCACCGCCACCTCCCGCGATGAAACATATATTACTCTTACGACAGAAATGGTCTTAGTAGCCGATGCGCCCGGAATCGCTATTCAATGAATCATTTTAACACCTGTCTTAATAGAAGGTCATATTTTGAAAAATGTTTACCATTAATACACATTTGTAATATTTTTAAGGGTTCAAGAATAAATAGAGTAAAATATGAAAATTACAATGTTCCAATTAACATTATCACAAATAAAAATAAAATCCATTGTTGCGCCGGGTCGAACATCATTCTCTCTATTATATTCAATGCCTCCGCACAAGCAAAATCTATTTCAGATTCTGCAATCTGGCAATGGGAACGTTGTGTCTACCTGACCCACAGTCATCTATAGAGCGTTTTATTAAGTGAACGAAATAAGTTCTTAAGTTCTCATTCAAGCATGTCCCTTCACCACGCATGTATTTAAATAAATATCTACAATTATGAGAAATACTACAGCAGTTTTCAGCGCTAGTTCCACTCCTGTCGAACTAAAATAACAAAGTTTAAGCATATAATAATTTACGAGAATATTTTTAGTGATTTATTATTTCCCTTCATACAGAATTACATGTTACATGTTATAAATTTATATCTCGCTAATCGGAGACCTTTACGTAATAATTACATTTGATGGTAATTTTCAAGAGATCAACCTGTCAGTTAAGTCTGTTACGGTGCCAGCACATACAGTATTGGGTTGACAAAACATTCTCAAAGCCGAGAAAGATGGCTTCTGACTCAATCATGGCCACATAATTCAGTTTAAACATAAACTTGGCGTGGTTCGATGAACCGAAGGTAAAGTATTCCTAACTCTGAGGTTTATTCATGATTTAGTATCTTACGCCATTACCTTTATAATGTACCCTTTAAGAAAACTTTCCGTCAAATCTATTAATCACCGGTTTGAATATTACTTCAGTTAAATAAGAGATCGCATGAAATATTATTCTATTTTTGTTTGTATATAGTTTTTTGTATATGTTAACTCTCGAACTGGCGCCAATAAGTTTAGACAGGGCTGAAGACTAGTTTCTTCGGAGAGGGATATATTATTTTGTAAAAAATGTTAAATTCTAGTTAGAACAGAAAACGATTTAATGTGCAAGAACACTGTCAAAACCTTTAATATCGCTAAACACAATAACCGGTGAAGGGAAGTGCTGAAAATACCACCAGATAAAGGCTGTTATTTAATCAGGCAGGTTATCTTGAACTGTGTAATCGTTCTTTAAATGTGTCGTCTTCAAGTAGGTCCTTTTAGAAACACCTTGTTTGTGAACTTGGAATACACTAACGCTAACTTTCCAGTTTTATCAAAAGAGATCACACGACTGGAATATGCTGGTATTCATTTGTGTGACGCACTGAATATTGTGCAACATGTGCAGAGTGAGTTCGATCATGGTCATGTAGTTGTCAGAGTAAACATTTTGCATTTGAAGCTGCCACGCAGTGTACTCGCCGCCTTCAAATATGCTGCTGTGATGTCATGTAACTTGGAGAGGTTTTCCCACACACAAAACTATTGTTAGCAACAACCAAGTCTTTCAAAATGGGAAACCTTCAAATGTATCTTGTGATCCTCTGTAGGAAATGAAGACAGAGAGGGCGTTGGTATATTTTAAACAAATAGGGTACGATATTAGTTTTTTTTTTCATTTTGAGATAAGTCCTGTCCTACACGTGCAAAATGTTACAAAATAAATTAGTTACAGACAGTAAAAAATAAGTACTACACTCACGAGTCCTTTCTGGAGTGAATTTTGTATTTATGTAATGAAAAAAATCAACAAAAAGTTTTGAAATAAAATTAAACATGCTATTTTATTTAGGGCCTTAATTATTTAAATTTTAGGCAACAAATGCTTTGTATATTTCTCTGGAATTTTATCATTAAAATTCGAACCCTACATCTACACTTATACATTCGGGTCCTAACATATAAACATATTCTTCCCTCCTTACATCCTTGTGAAAATATAATAGTTTTCCCTATATGAGTTGATAGCTTCTGTTGATGCCTAAATCAACCTTCTTCTTCTTCTTCTTCTTCTACTTCTTCTTCTTCTTCTTCCCTTTCAGGCATGAGACTGTCCGTTCGCATATTTCATCCGTTGCGACTTATCGAACTTCCTTTTCGTAAGAGTGATAAACCTTCAAAAAAGGAAAGTTGATACAAATTATTTAAAGCAGCGCCAGATTCCAGGTGAAGGCGAGCGCGCCGAGGAGCGCGCGTTCACTCGGGCAGAGCACAAGCAACGTCTGAATCGCGGGGCATTTGTGCAGAGCTGCGTGCTGCGCGCACGTCCCCGGCCATAATCAAATATCGCTCTGATAGGGTAGCACTATCCCGTGCCAGTGGGCTTGGTTGTGCACTAATTGCCTGAGTAATGCATATGCATATGAATCATACTGTGGATATGTAGTACAAGGGCATGTCTTGACAGTTTCCTCCTATTGCCGGTGCTGACAAGTGTTTAGTGGCTTTGGAGGTCAAGATAGTAAACCTGTTAAGACACAATTGAATTGTATTTCAAATCTTGTTTTCTATATCCTAGTTCAATGCGTTATTCAATACCTTAACGTCGTAATTTCTACTTGTAACGTGTACCTTATCTTAAAGTTTAAAAATTGTATCGTTTGACAATAATTTTTAATTCAGCAAAACATAATTGAAATATTACCAACATTTTGAATGAACAAATGTGCTGTACGTTGAATGAAACAGTTCTTCAATACATTGTTATAAATCAAACTACTTTTAAACTTATCTTATGATTTGTGCCCATCTTAAAAGTGTGCCCATTTTATTAAAAACACATTAAATAAGTCCATGTATGATACGTTACCTGAACAACTCTTCAAAGAAGTGTGGTTTGTTCCTATCTAAGTAGGATATTTCTTGCTTTGCATATTGCCTTCCTCAGAGTGATTGTTGATGTATATGAAATTACTATTTTATCAAGTGTTTTAATTTTGTTTCACTCATTGATCTCCAGAAATTTCTTTGTATGCCAATTTATATATGAATTATTGTTACTACTCTTTTCTTTATCATCTTGTAAACAACCTTTATTACTGTATCTTGTACTGAATCTGTAAACTTTCTATTAATCATTTATGTGTCACTGTTGTAATTTATATTTTTTCAGACGCTAATGACCTAGCTGTCGATGCGACTTTAAATAAATAGATAAATAAATAAGTCCACATTTAAGAAACTAGATGACTGGACAATAGGTTTACAACAATTGTTCTCATGGTCCCTTAATATTTTGTTGGCAGTCAGGGTTAAGATCAGTTTTAATGGATGAATCGTTCTGGAGTCAAATCTCACACTCAGTTTGGAGTTTCTTTTCAGCCAACGTCTTTTTCTTTCTGAAAATTTATTTATAACCCTGCTGTAGTTCTGGTAGCGAAATATTAAATAGTTTACAATAATTCATCGTTTTGTTTCACTAGTTTACGATTAACAATGCCAAACCTCACACTCCTCCTTGCGCGCAATATGCTTAAAAGGGGGGACAATTGTTTCTCTTCACGTATAAATACATATGTAATTCTAGGTAGTAAACCAACTTTTGAGTGCTCATTGCGGCTCAAAGATTCGGAATATCCTCGTAGTTTATTAGACAGAATATGCTTAGAATTGTCTTAAGAGCTTATTTTCGAAGTTTTGACGTTTCCTCCCCGGACATTCTGTATAAAGTAAATCATTTCATCTATCGCGTTGTGCAGTAATAATTCATGTTTTGTGGGCCCTTGATACAGAACAATTGATTGAACGTCTGTCGGCCGTCTGTGGCCAACGTTAGCGCCTAAACAGTTCTGAAGATTTTCTCCAAAATTTATATTTCCCAATCGATATGATATGATCGCGGCCTCTTGAATTTGATACCAATATTTTAATTTTGAGGGGTTCTTTACATGAAACCTCTCAGACATTTTCCAATTTAAAAAATGGGACCAAATTCAGTCACATTTTCGTTGAAAACTTTGATTTTTCGAAAACTGCATTAGTTCAATTTCTTCAGCGTCTTCCTACAACTAAAATATTGAAGGTAAAGATTGTTTTCATTAATAAATATATTTTTAAAGAAATCTTTTGAAATAAGATTTTGTAGAATTTTTCCAAAATTAGAGTATCTTTTGCGTAATTTTGCAATTTTTAATTTTGGCAATGTAGACAATTTTTAATTTTTTAAAACTTTTTCTCTCTAAAACGGTACTATTTTTTTCTTTAAATTTTCTCCTCGTACGTATCAATTAACAGTAATAAAAAAACGTCGCATTTTCAGCAAACCTTCCTTATTTTCGAAAATTGCATTAATTTAGTATTTCAAAACTACAAAACTGACGAGAGAGTTTTTATCTTAAACAAAATCTGTTTTAAAAATTAGCTCTTTGAAAAATTTCGTGTGCAATTTTTTGAAATATCTTATAGTTTTTCGTAATTTGTGCTTGAAATGTATGCATTTTCTAAAAATAAATATTTTCTGAAAAAAACTACAAATTTTCTTTTAAATTTGTTTTCACCGATAAAACCAGAAACCCTTGAAGGAAATCCGCGAGTCTTACTTTCACTAAACTCTTCGTATTTTCGAAATTCGCAAAATTTTCGATTTTTGGACATTTTTCGAAAAATTCCAAATTTGGACATTTGGAAACTACAAAATGGAAGTTAGAGACTTTTGTTTAAAAAATATCTGTTCTAGAAAATCAACTCATTAAAAAAGTGCATGTTAATTTCCATAAAAAAAAGTAGTGGCGAGAAAGTAATATGCCGGCGGATGTGCAACCCCACTTTAGTGCAACATTATTTTGCTGTCGTATATACGGCGGAATCGCCACGATTTAGACCCTTGACAGTAATTTATGATATGAGTGGTAAAAGTAGCATTTTATTTTGAAAGTAGGAAATGCTGAGATACGTGGGCGATAGGCCGAGTGGCACAATCCTACAAGCAAAATAATATCTCTTTTACCACGTGCGTCATATTCTGTTTTTGGACAACGTTATTGATTTTCCATTTATTTTCATTCAAATATATGAATCACTTCATTGGATGTCATGTTACACTAAGATCAGTAGTAGTTGATTGATTGAGTGAAAGTATTTCGTTTCTTTTGTTGCATCCACAGTTATCTAAACATTTGAACACTGACTCACTTTTAGTACTATTGATGAAAATTACATTTCCAACTCCCTTCGCATATTCTAAACGTAACCGTAACCAAAGGGCCGTTGTTTCATTCATTTATTGGTTAGTGATTCCAGGTGTGTCAATTCCTGAAGTTATTAGTCCTGCAAGTGTAGTTCATATTTTTTCATCGGAAGGTGGCGGTGACTTTCCCCCGCTGGATGGCGACAATCGGCGCCGACCTACCGTCGACTAGCGGAGTTTTCCCCAACCAGGTATCATCCCACTAGCGGGGCATTGCCTCAGCCGGGACAAGCTCTAAGTGCCCGGGCGGTCTTCTGGCATGTGTGGTACTCTAGTGCACGTTAGTGTGTGTGCAAGGGGGGAGTATAGGACAATAGGAGTATAGGAAGGAAAGATCGCATGCGGTCAGTGGCCCGTTTATTAGGATTCTGCTCCGACATTGGCCTGGTGCTGATAAAGAAACCACGGGAAACTACCGAACGGAGAAGCCGGTCGGTAGAATTCTCCTCCAGACAGCGACTGAATTCGACCTAGCTGACAAGCTAGTGTCGAAAATAGTGCCGTCGGGACTAGAACTTAATACCTCCCGATCAGAGACACTGTAGTGGCATCATATGATGCATTGAGACACCTCTCTCTGTCCAAAGGGCCATGAGTTATGTTTCTTATGCTGTAACCAACACAATGGGTCTTTTCTGGATGTTCTACAATTATACAATAATACCATCTATAATAAATCTATAATACAATACTATTGTGTTACATGTTTATTCTATTACGTTATTTAATACAAGCGCCTCGTATCTTTTAACATGTTAAGGAAAATAAGCCGACTATTAGCTATAGGCAATTCCTGAAACTATTACAAGAACAAAAACCTTTCAGTGTTAAAAATTATTGTGAAAATAAAATAAAATAAAATATAAACGGCATCATTCTATTTATGCTCCCAACTGGTGAAGTTTATGTATTCGTCGGTCTGAAAATCACTCGAGCAGATTGTATGCTCTCTGTTTATTGGCGAAATGCATCTATTCCTCGGATCTGATTGCGTTATTCTCGTAGTTTCCCCCAATTAATTCAATATTTCTGATCCAATCAACTGAGCCAATTGCTTCGAAGTTCCATCAACACAGAATACATCCCGTATAGAAGATATAGATGCATAACTGCACAACCGACAGTAATCTACGCAGCAAATACTCGCTCAGGTATATACACAAGCAAGCAATGGTGTAAATTATTTAGGGTGAAGTATGTAACATGCAATTTGGTGTATGGTTCGGTGTATGGATATTCGGCTGTTCCGCATATCTGCCGACCCACATTCCTGCGTACACAACACACACAGACTGTAAGATAACAGGGACATCACTGATCTGCGTCTGATCCTGCAAAATATATAATGACATTGAAATGGACTTCATAGTAAGAAATAATTAGGAATTTAAAATTTCTTCATTTTCAAATATTAATTCAATCGTTCTACATCACAAATTATTTACAATCACAAACACTTTCTACTGGTTCCAAACATTCTAAATGTGTGGTCAAGTATAATAACTCAGATTCATACTTTACCAATATTCGGTTATTCCTATTGTTTTACCTAGTTACCGATGAAGCGGGAGCATCGGCTGATCTGGAGAAATATCAATGATTCAAAACTTCGTACAGTTAAGTTAAATAATATACGAGTATGATGACATATATCAATGACTAATCATACCTAAAAACACACAAAACAAAGAGCCGACTTTATTTCTACTTTGAGCGTAATGATTCTAACCAAGTGGCACTATTTCATCTCTCGAAGAGCTTACGTTTAGTTGTACAAAGCACATTTTATTTTATCGATCTTCTTTGCAACTGACAGTTTCAAGACTTCATTACATGTATCATCAACATTTATGGCTAACTTTCACATTCACGCTGAACGATTCCAAGAGATACGTGACTCGTGACTCTGATAAAAAATCTTATAAGTTCTACGAGTTTTTTTTCTTAGTCTTCTTACACCTACTAAAACTACGTCACGTGCCAAAAGCGAGTAATAGAGCGTTTATTTCTGTGCTGTCCATTCTGCAACAAAAGCGACACAACGTGAACAGGTCGAATGCAGTGCCAAATCCAATAATCTTTTCCGGCAAATTTCAATTTGTCCTTCCGTAAAATTGCAGAGTTCATATCAAAAGTCACGTATCCCCATTTCAGTTTGTTTTCTACTTCCATTTATTACTAAGCCACTTCTCTATCGTGCTGCTAAATTTTAGAAATAAAAATGACGTTTCTTTTCTGTTTAAAGGTTTCCGAAAACTTTGAATCCTATTTGAAATGCAGCGCTGAATTTGAATACTTTCCCTTCCTGAAAAAATAAATAAATGAATAAAACAATTTAAGGTCACTTGTCAACACCTGGGTCATAAGTGGCCACGAGTATGAATTTAGAATTTACACAAAATTGCGCATTTTTTACAAATATTCTTTATACAATTATACAATGGCATATGAAAATAAAAATTACTTCACCTCTGCGTAGATATGATTCTTTCTGACGCAATCAGAAAATAACAGACTTTTAGGAATAATTTTTCGTTTGAAAAAAAGTTTTGATGTTTGTTCTTTTATGGAAAAGATACTTTAAAAGATATACGTACATTTTGCTTGTCAGTATATGGGTTATACAATTTTAAATTCTTGGAAGGAACATTAGAGCAGATTGATAATTTTGCAAAAAAATTAAAGATAATAAGTATAACGTAGTAAATGTAAATTTTCACCACAAAAAGGCAATATCTAGGACACTTTGTAGGAAAAGGAAAACGAACACCTTTACAGATAAATGTAGAGCCAAGGTAAGAGCCATTTTAGATTTTTCGAAGGATGACGATTTGAGGCGTCTACAAGGAATGATTTCATATTATCGAAAATATTCACCTACAGTACAAGAAACATTAGTACTTTTTAATAACCTTGGCTGAAAATATTGTAAGTAAATGAAAAGTAATTTGGAATGATAATTGTGGAAAAGCTTTCATTTCAATAAAGAAAGTACTATCTTCTAAACCAATTCTAAAAGAATGGAGTTTCGATAAAACTTTTTTTCATTTTGGCGGATACATCTATTCTGAATAAAGAGTATTTCTATGCCAAGAGGGTGAAAGGGAGAAGTACATTCTACTGTGAATTATTTTCTATTATATCTTAGTAGGCATAAAAATAAGGCGGAGCAAAATTAGTATGTTACTATTTAATTAGTGGGGCTATCAAAGCACATACTTTCTCGCATTGTTCCTAAATGCTCCGCAATATTATATTACGACATATACCAGCAAATTTTTTCGCTCCGAGACGCGATCCCAAATCCACAGATTTACCTTACCGGCATTCATGCCACTGCGCCACATAAGGACGTATGAACCGAACTCGGGCAAGGGCATAAGCACGTCAATGTCCAATTGTCCATGTAAAAAAACAACAAATAATTTGGGACAAAGTACAAAAATTCCACCGTAAAAAAATCTCTGGAAGAGAATTCTAGCGGCAGGTCGCTCTGATCGGTAGTTTGTGGTTCCTCCCATCAACACACTAGGGGAATGCCGTAATAGCGCCCTAACAAACGGGCTATGGACTACGCGCGATCTTCCCTTCTTCTTCCTTATCCTGTTCTCACCCCTTACATACACATACACACACTTATATGCACTACAGTACACTACACTCATGTCAGGAGACCAGTCGGAACTTAGAGCTTGTCCCGGCTAGGGCGGTGCTCCGCTGGTGGGAGATACTCGTCTGGGAAACCCCAGCCAGTCGACGTGTAGATCGGCGCCGGATCTCTCCATCCAAGCGGAGATCACACCACCTCCCGAGAAAATACATGAGGGACTACTTACCCTATCAGTTGACACGGCCAAACTCACTAATCAATTTATCTCATCGACTTCTTGCTCAGGGGTGAGACGGTGAACGTTGAAGGTTACTGTGAATTGCTGCAGAACTTGCGAAAGGCCAAACAACCAAAGACGCGGGATGCTGAGTGCTGGTGTCTTCCTGCATGACAACGCTCGGCCATATGCGACTCTGCTCACTGCAGATCTTTTCCAGCAGTTCCGCTGGGAGTTCTTTGACCGTCCACCCTCTAGTCCACATCTCCCGACCAGCGATTTCTATATTTTCTTACACCTCAAGAAATTCCAGCCCGGTCAGCATTACGTGTATCGTATCGCATAGTTCCAGGTGGTTGTGAAACACTGGTACCTACGTTATCGTCATTAAGTGCGGATTTCATCCCCGTGTTTGGTATCGCCATGCCCGTATGCCAGTATAGTATTAGGGAGGAAGTTTTACCCTGGCCGCGGGTGTTCTTTGAGGTCAGCGAAGGCAGCAACGCGGCGAAGGAGCGCTGGCGTCGCGCGGCGCCGCCGCGTGGTCGGCCCCGCAGGCGCCGCCGCCTCGCGAACTCGCCGCTCGCCGCCAGAGCGCATTGCCGGCGCCCTCGCAAGAAGCACGCTGGTGCGGCGAGGCGCGAAGTGGTGGCGCCAAATACACGGAAGACCTGAGGTGGACACACCGTCGATCACGAGCTACTATATTCCGCCTTAATTAAAATTTTCGAAAATTGTAAAAAGTTAACTTTTCTAAAGTACAAAATTGAAGATAGAAATGTTTGTTTTACACAAATTCTATTCTAAAAAATCAACTCTTTAAAAGTATCACGTACAAGTTTTTTTTTTAAAAAAGGCGTAATTTGGGCTTGAAATTAATGCAAATACTAAGTTAAATCTTAAAAATTGCGTCAATTTTTTTCTTCTCCTATGTATCAAAGCATAGTAATGGCACTAGTCCCATTTTTGGTGAACTTTCTATATTTCAAAATTTTCAAAAAGTTAACGTATCAAAACTACAAAATTGAATATAGAGATTGCTTCCTTAAACAAAATCTGTCGGAACAATTCAGCTCTTTAAGAAAGATCATGTTCAATTTTTAACGTTATTCTGAAAGTATTCAGTCTGTGGATGACCGTCGTGGTGTAAGCATCGTCCCTTGGCGCTCCGAGCTAGGCAGCAGGTAGTTTCTTTCGCAGGTAGTCACCGTTACAGCTTTTGCACCCAACGACCCCTGACGCCGCAGAAGCCAGCAAAGATAAGTATATTTTGTCTTGCTCTGTTTTTCAGTGAAACTTTATTCATCTCTTACTTCTAGAACTCATTTGGGTTCTTTCTATCAATATCTGCTCTAGTGCTCTATTAGTTTTGTACTCCTCGTCCACTACCCCACCAATTTTCTCTCCTTGTGTTTTTTCCTCATTTTCTGATTTTATCTAATTCTTTCTCTTAAGATGACGAAGAGCAATAGAAACGCATCTAGTGCCAGCAATGATCTTGAGACCAAAATCACGGTGCAAGTAAACGAGGCACTAGATAAGGCTGCAACATCGCCTACTTTCTTACGCTCTTTGGCATCAGTGCTTACTGAGCTTGTCGCAAAGCAACTCGAAGAATCGATGAACTTCAATTCTGATCTTGTGGCAGGGTTAGAAAAGAAATTGGCAGAACGTGACCGTGAGATTTCAAACCTGAAATCTCAGTTAGAGGAAAAGACTGACCAGCTCGAGATGTACTCACGCCGAAACTGCTTGCGGATATTCGGCGTGGAAGAAACCGAGAATGAAGACACCGACAGGCTGGTCATCGAGAAAGTTGCAAACAAGATAAGTGTAAACTTAAGCCTACAAGACATAGATAGGAGCCACCGAGTAGGTCGGCAAGTAACTGTAAAAACAGACCCATTATTGTTAAATTTGTAAGTTACAGAAAACGCAACGAAATGTTCCGCTCGAAACGGCTGCTGAAGCAAACGGGGATGACGATTCGTGAGGACCTCACGAAATCGCGCCTGGTTTTACTGCAAGCAGCCATCGACCGCTTTAGCCTCCGCAACGTATGGACAGAAGACGGCACCATCGTATCAAACACGGTAACGGTCGTTCCCGGGTGCAAACCAGGGCTCAGCTCGAGGCAATTTCATGCCTAGCGTAGGAGCGCCCCCACCTTTCCACCCCTCACTCTACTCCTCTCTGCCACGGTCATTTTCGGATTTTTTCCGGGAATTCTCCTTCCTTTGTTCTTCTCTCAACTTTCCTTCTGCAAACCCTCTGTAAATGCTACCTACCTCCTCCCCCTCACATCCTGTAAACCTTTTACCTGTGGGTGCCCGAAACCTTTCCCCGACCGTCCATGAGTCTGGCTCCACAAATAAACCTAATCCTCGCTTCCCCTGCTTGCATGTCGCACATTTAAATGCCCAGTCTCTTCCTTGTCATTTCGACGAAGTAACAGAAATAATATCTAAACACCGTTTTCATGCACTTCTCATAAGCGAAACCTGGTTGAAGCGTTCTCTCAATTCCGCGCTAGTAACAATTTCAGGGTACCGTCTGATAAGAGCTGATCGGAAGGCCAGCGTCGCCGCACATGGTGGAGGTGTCGGTATATACCTTCGCGACGATCTTAGGCACAAACTTGTACTATCTTCAACAAACACGGACTGCCTACGTAGTGAATATCTTTTATCGAAGTTGTAGTTTTAGGAAAAAAATGTCTCTTGGCTGTCATATATTTACCTCCTAAGATTGACAGCATAGATATGTTGGATGAAACCTTTGCATCTGCGATCAGCCTTATGAGCATGTCATTGTAATGGGTGACTTAATCATAATTTATTAAAAGCCTCCCCCTCTGCAGAGCAGTTTAAGCGTTTTTTTCCACAGCATGTGCCTCGAAATATTACCTCTAGCACCAACACACCATTCAAAGAGCACGGAAACTTGGATTGATCATATTATAGTGTCTAATATAAACAAGGTTCGAAATCACGGTCAATTTCCGGTTCCTGGGATTTCAAAACACGATCTAATTTATCTTGTTTACAACCTGAAGTGCCCTAAATACTCACCTCACATAATCGAATACCGCGATTTTTCAAAATTCGATAAACAAGCATTTAATATAGATGGATTGACACTTCCTTGGTACCTTGTGCACGAAGAAGAATCACTGGACGCTAAAGTTGCGATTTTCACTAACTTAGTAACACAGCTCTACGATCGGCACGCGCCTTTAAAAATATCGCGCGTAACTCGTCCACCCTGCACCATGGTTAACCGATGAAATTCGAAATTTAATGAAAGATAGAGATGCAGTGCATGCTATTTTCCGGAAAACTAAATGCGAACTACTTAAAAAACAATACAAAATGCTCAGAAATTTAGTCACGCAGAAATGTCGCAACGCTAAAATTAAATATTACCACAGCCACTTTCGGCAGAACCCGCGACTCGAGAACGATTTGGAAAGTCTGAAATGTCTAGGAATAGGCAAATCTCATCCACAAATTGACACGTATATCTCCTTAGAATCACTAAATCATAGTTTTATAAATAACGTTCCTTCATTTGACAGTAATTTGAAAAAGCAATCTCTCGCGTTTCTCCAAAACTCAGGAAACAATATACAAAGACGAATTTTTCTTTTCGTCCGTTGAACATGAGGGATGTAATCAAGATCGTTCAAAGTCTCAAATCAAATGCTTCAGGTTCCGAATGGTATCAATGCCAAACTGCTAAAAAATAGCCTAAATGTGATTTACCCAATCATTACCGAAATAATAAATTTCTCACTAATGAGCGGACAATACCCTTCATCTTGGAAGACTGCAGCTCGTGCATCCTATTCCCAAAACACATCAAACAAAAACACTATTGAATACCGTCCAATAAGCATACTCCCAACTATCTCTAAAGTACTCGAAAAAGTCGTCCGGAAGCAAACTGAACAGTATCTCCAAAAAAAATCACTTTTAAATGATCAGCAATCAGGTTTCCGTTCCGGCAGGAATACTGGAACCGCGCTACTAAACGTTATTGAAGACGCCAGAAAAGCATAGATGACAGTAAGATAACTATTTTGATACTTTTGGATTTCAGCAAAGCGTTCGATTCCGTAGATCATGACATCCTGCTCGCAAAACTAAAAATCATGGGATTTGCACAGCAGACACGTACATGGTTTCTCAATTACTTAACTTCAAGAACCCAAAGAGTGGTATCCGGTAGCCGCAGCTCAAGTGACTTGGTACTAAACCGCGGAGTTGCTCAAGGTACTGTGTTAGGGCCACTGGCCTTCTTAATCTATGTAAATGACGTAGGTAATGCACTTAAATATTGTAGTCATCAAATGTATGTGGATGATCTTCAGATATACCTAAGCGGTCACCCATCTCACCTCTTCTCACTCGCACAAAAATTAATTGAAGATTTGATAACACTGAGCAACTGGGCAGCGTCCCTAGGCTTACAGTTAAACCCAAATAAGTCACAGTGCATGATTATCAGTTCGAAAAGCACTATGAATAAAATCTCATCTGCTGCTCTGCCTAAAATTTATATTAATGACACGTTACTACCTTGGTGTTCAGAAGTCAAAAACTTAGGTGTGCTTATCGACAACCCCTCAGCTGGAACTCGCATGTAGATTCAACCTGCCGTAAAGTTTTGCCTCAATGTATTCCCTGAAACGCTTACGAACACTTTTACCAATTAGCACACGTGAGACTCTCATCAAATCTCCTATTATGCCACATTTCGACTATTGTGACTTTCTTCTGACTAACATGACATTTAAATTACGAACGTAAACTTCAAGTAACCTCAGAACGCATGCGTACGGTTTATTTTTGATTTAAGGAAATACGACCATGTATCAGATTTTTTCGACAAACTTCAAATGCTTACTCTAGACAAAAGGCGGTTATTTCATTCTCTATTCTTCTTTATAAAATTTTAAACGGTACACATGTAACACGCCTTATAAGTAACTTCAATCCTCTGAAATTAAATCGAGCTCGTGATTCAGCACTGCTTTGTGTACCACGTCACAACACTACTTCGTTCAGTAGATCATTCACCATTACAGTTATCCGAGCCTGGAATAAACTACCAGCAAGCCTAAAACATTCAAATACCTTCCGTAAATTCAAAATGAATTAACCACATGGGTAAGGAATAATGACATGCAGAATGGCTGTTAACATCTCCTTCAATCTCCAGACTTTTCCCACCTCCAAGCACCCGGTCACCGCACCCTCTAAATGCTGTACTTTCCGCACTCTCTAAATTCAAAATTCTATCCCATACCTCATGACTCTCTTCACTTTCCATTCTGTATCAACCCCTGTAAATTATTTAATACAATCATATAATTTTCAGTGTATCTTAATGGAATTGTTTAAATAAAATATACATAAAGTGACTAGCGACATTCCTGATAAACGTACTTATACTCGTAGCTATTTTTGTATTATCATCATAATCTTTACTGCAACATGTTGGTATAAATACAATTTGATGTTAAGATCCTACTATCCTTTTATATTGTTCCTGAATACTGTCAATATTGTATTTTAAATTATTGTTACTATTAGCCTATAATGTATTGTACTCCTCTGGTGTTAAAAATGATTTTATACTTATGTAAAGTGCTCATGTAAACCGAATGTACCTTGATGTAACGTCTCTGGAATAACTTCACGTCTTCCGCCTACTTTTTCTTCCTCCTTTTCTTCGCTTCTTCTCCCTTCCCTTTGCTCACAAACTTCCCCATTTTTTCATTATGACTCGCCCCCCTCCGAACATCTTTCTCTTCTCTTTCTCTACTGTGTATATATTCTGCTCTATTAATGTTCGGCCCTAAGCCGCCATCCTGATTGAGATTTTTCTGGGTTTACTCAATCGCTTAAGGCGTACGCCGGGATGGTCCCTTGTATTGCACTCCCAGTCATAAATGTACAGTTGTCCCCCCTTTTAGTCTCTCTCCTTTCTTCTTTCTCTTTCGACCTTTCTTCTTCATTTCCATCTGCATTTCCACTCTCTTTCACTTCTCTCTTTGTTCTTAAAATGTTCGGCCTTTAGCCGCCATCCTGATTGAGGTTTTCTGGGTTTACTCAATCGCTTAAGGCGTATGCCGGGGTGGTCCCTAGTTTTGCTCTCCCAGATGTAAATGTATAGCTGGCCCTCCCCCTCTTAAAATATTATTTCTCTGTATTAATGTAGATTGAGTGGTTAGGCGGAAGAGCAGGCCCTACGGCCTGAGCCTCGCCATTAATAAAGGCATTTTTATTATTATTATTATACGTAAAGGTAATTTTCTCTCAATATATAACATTACATAAAATATTTTGTGAATGCAAGATATTCCCCCTAATATTCATTTGTATGAATGGAGTAAATACTTAAGGCAGATTCTAGGCAGTGACTACTTTTATCATTTGAGCAGAACACTTTATTTCACCACGTCCACTCGCTAACCTTGATCACTCGTTCACCCGTCGCGTGCCAACGTGTGTGTCCGATGATTGAAGTCGCGAGCCGCCGCAAGTGGAGTAGTCCCCGGGGAGAAAGAGGCGGGGGGAGGGCGCGCGCACTATTTACGCGGCGCGTCCGGCACGGGCGCGTTAGAAAAGGGGCACCCCCCCGGCGGTGGCGGCGGAGCAGACGGATCGCGTAGCGGGAAGTGAGACGTCGCGTCGCGACGGCACGGCCAGCAGCGGCCACTCGCAGCGTCGCGACGCCGCCTTCGTCTCCGTCGCTGCCAGACTGCTGGACGCGCGCGGTGTCACTCACAATGGGTGGACGTAGTGAGACAAGGGAAGAATAGTGGACACTTGGATTGAGTGTATTTAAAGTGACCGATTCTTATTCACATTTCTGCTCAAGTGGGTGGGGAACGAGTGACCAATCATTCGTGTGAGAGAGATCGTCAGCACCCTTAATAAGTCCTCATTCGTCCTCCTTTTTGCCAGTCAAGTGTATTTATTTTAGTTCGAATATTTAAGGCGTTTTTTTCGGCACGAATAAACGGCTGAAATAAATATTTTTTTTTACCTACAAGTGATAAAAAATGTTACATATCTTTGTCTGGCAAGTTTTAAGTTTTAACAATTAACATGGGATTACGTTTGTTGTTTCGCAATTGTCAATTGGGTTATAACAGGAAATCCGGATTCGATTCCTGGATGGAACAGTCAATTCTTTGCGCAGACGACATCATTTATAACAATTACATCATACTTTTTAGTCATGAGAATACAACGGCAGTTTATAATTGTGAAACTGGAAACGAATTCCCATGTAATGTTAAACTTCCATCAGTGATAATGTGGAGAAATGAATAGTATATTCGTGAAGTGCTCTTATCTCAGTAAGACTCTTCAAAGAGTTCACAGACTCGGAAGTTCAAGTGGTTAGAGCAA